>CM022755.1:3485502-3735502 GCA_012411365.1 Ameiurus melas | reverse complement strand
AGCCAAGGGAAAGCGATTTGCTGCTCCGTTCAGCTGACTTTCAACTGAACAGCTGTTCGAACAGCATGTTTTATTTATATACTCCTACATATAGTTTATATAATGCTTATCTCTTATTTATACTTTTACTTATATTATTTATATCATGTGTCAGAATGTTGGAGAAGTTTGAGAGCAAATCCCAGGACCGAGTCACTGCCGTGCCCTTGAGCAGCTCACATCTGTGCTCTGACTGGATTCGCCATCATCTGACAAATAAAGTGCTGATCTGGCTATTACAGACTTAAACTTGTGACCTCTACTGCAGATTCATTTATATTTATAGAGAGATATAAGAGATATATCTGCAAGCAGCAACCTATGGGGTCCAAGCACCCTTTGGCAAGTCCTTGACCAAGCTACATAGAAAATAGAAAAATAAAGAGACCAAAGATGAACAAACTGTACAAAAGTTTCATCATGGTACCTCAGCGATAACCTGAAGCGACTGGCTAATTGTGACCATGTGTTATAAGATAACCCAATCATCATTATAAATTCCATGACAAGTAGCAAAACGATGCAGTATCTTCAAACGGAAGGTGGAGGAGCACAAGGTGTCCAACATCCACCAGCTCCGTAATGTCGTCATGGAGGAGTGGAAGAGGACTCCAGTGGCAACCTGTGAAGCTCTGGTGAACTCTATGCCCAAGACGGTTAAAGCAGTGCAGGAAAATAATGGTGTCCACACAAAATGCTGACACTTTGGGCCCGATTTGGACATTTTCACTTAGGGGTGTACTCACTTTTGTTGCCAGCGGTTTAGACATTAATGTCTGTGTGTTGAGTTATTTTGAGGGGACAGCAAATTGACACTGTTACACAAGCTGTACACTCACTACTTTACATTGTAGCAAAGTGTAATTTCTTCAGTGTTGTCACATGAAAAGATATAATCAAATATTTACACAAATGTGAGGGGTGTACTCACTTTTGTGAGATTCTGTGTGTGTGTGTGTGTGTGTGTGTATATATATATATATATATATATATATATATATATATATATATATATATATATATATATATATGTATAAATATTGCCACAACCTATGGGATCCAAGCACCTTTTGCAGTATACCAAATTTCTGCTCGGTCAGAACCCCCAACCCCCCCAAGCAGTTTGAAGACTGGCATCTGAGGATGTTCTTCAGTGGACCAAAATGCACTGAATTATAGATAAGGGGTTGATTGGCGTCAAGTCTTTGACCTTGTCTTGGCCCGAAGTGATTCTGCACAACAGAGAGAAAAATGCAAGACCGCGAGAAACACAATTTTCCTTCGTTTTATTTTCTTGCTGAGCAAAACCTATTTCTATTGCAGGGGCAGACCCTTCTGAACAGAAATACCCAGATTTCGTCTGCTCTGCCCCTGCCTGTTTACGTTGGATAATATCACAACGACATAACGATACACCTTCAAGTGTTTTCTGTTTCTTACTAGATAAATCAAACGTACAGAAACGTGACTAAGTGATTAATTGCTGGATAAAAGAAAAGAAAAATCGAGTCATGCTGCACACAGTACAGTTATTTCAATATGTTTGTATCCTTATCATCCAGTGTGAACTATATTTGATATAAACTAGAACTCTAGACCGTAACTCGTAACACACCGGAAATACAGTTGTAATGTTCAGTCGCTGGCCATGGAGGACAGAGCGTAGAAAGCGGCGCACCAAAGCACACCGGATTTTGTCTTTTGTGCGCAGGAAGCGCGCATGAGGTTAAATAGGGTCTTTATGGAATCAAAAGGGATTGTTCTGGAAGAGAAGTGCTGATTGAAGTGCGTGCACGTGCCGCTTTGCGTTGTTTCATATGTAGATGGTTTCGCTTGTCTTGCACTCCTGTGCTTCAATTGTTAGAATTGCAGATTTCATGAGCCGATTTGTTGGTGTAGGAGTGCCGCTGGATTTAATCTGATCCTGGAAGGAGCTCACGTTTATATGGAAAATATTTAGTAAAAGAATGTTTAACATTCTTTTTTTTTTGTATGATCCGTTTATGCTTCACTATTTATTACTTGTGAAGCAAGTATGTTCTCAAGATGATTGGAAATGCATTACATTTTTTATTTATTTATTTTCCTTTTTTTAATCAATCTTTTCACAGAGCTCCCGGAGAACTGGACGGACACGCGCGAGACCCTGTTGGAAGGCATGGCATTCCAGCTGAAGTATCTTGGCGTCACGCTGGTCGAGCAGCCGAAAGGAGAGGAGCTGTCAGCCGCCGCAGTCAAAAGGATTGTTGCCACGGTGAGATCCCCATGGAAATCCCTGACCTCACCAAATGCCCAAAAAGGCCCGCTTTGAGGCTAAGGGTTCAGATCAGAATCATGTGTCAGAATTGAGTTCTTGGCTCTGCCTCTTTCTCTCCATCATTGGCACCCTTTGTTAAAATAATCAAAAATAAATAACACACAATCATTTTGCGCTTAAAACATACGAGGACACTGTTATACATAACATTTTCTACAACAAAAGTAGTGGCCTTTTTTTGTTTTGTTTTTCTTCGCCCATAATTCTGGTTTCAGAATTATTGGCACCCCTAACAATTAATATGTAGTGAAGACTGCTGTGGGGGGAGAGGGTGGTTTATTGTATGTGACGATATTTTTTCATAATATCCAGGTAATATCTAGGTATACTTTTGGGGTGTCAATAATTTTGCTGCATACATACTACTATTGATTAAACATTCTTATAAAACAATTTTTTATATTTTTGTTGGAGGAAACACCAGTTTCATGTACAGTTGTTTGAGTGGAAAATTGCAATGTTTTTTGTGAAAGGTGCCAACAATTCTCCAAACATGTTTCCATGTCCTTAGACCAGCTGTTTGTCATTCAGATTCCTCTCCAGGAATTCTTTCCCTCCATGTCGTCGCACACTGGCTTGTGAAGTAGCGAAAGTGCTCAGTCCAGATCAAACAGCATTAACAGAGTTAAAATAGCTTCAACCTTTTCTCTGGCCTTTTCACTAAGTCACTCCAAAGCACAGAGCAGGACACTCATCACTGACTACATGGATGTGCAGTTATATTAAACACCCCCCCCTTCTCTCTCTCTCTCTATCTCTGTCTGTCTGTCTGTCTCTCAATTTTCAAAGTACTTTATTGACATGATTGTCTATATACAATGTCGCCGAGCCATCAATATAGATAAGAAAGGAGAATTTAAGTCTATAAAATAATAATAATAATAATAATAACCCATCTCTGTCTCTGTCTGTTTGTTTGTCTCTCCCTGTGTCTCTCTGTCTGTCTCTCTCTCTCTCTCTCTCTCTCTCTCCATCTATCTGTCTCACTCTGTCTGTATCTCTGTATGTTTTTCTGTCTCCTTTCCTGGCTCTCTCTTTCTCTGTCTGTCTTATTCTGTTTATCTCACACACACATCCTCCCCTCGCTCTCCCCGTCTTTCTCTCTATTGCTGTTTATCTGTCTGCTTGTGTCTGATTCTCTTTCTATCTGATTCTGTATCTCTCTGTCTCTGCCTGCCTCCCTGCCTCTTTCTCTCTCTCTGTCTCTCTCAGGCCAAAGCCAGTGGGAAGAAGCTGCAGAAGGTCATGTTGAAGGTTTCTCCTAGAGGGATCATCCTGTACGACAGCACCTCAGATCAGCTGATCGAAAACGTCTCCATTTACAGGTCAGACTGCTGACTGCCGATCTGTTTCCTTTCTCTTAGTATCTGTGCAAGCAGCTGTTTTTCCTGATGCCCAGAAATAGCATTTAATTCTCACGTTCGCTTAGAACAAGCTATTTGGATCTTGTTCTGTGCCGAACGGGTCAGCCAGGGGTTATTTAATTCAGACATTTTCTAAAAAGCTTCCCGTCTGCTGTCTGATGGACATGACCTACACTAATAACATATATACTTTTACCCGTGGTTACAGTTTAGTACAGTAATATACGGTTTGGAAAGTAGAAAGCCGCGTTCTTGGGTTTTGTTATAAAAAAAACCAACAACCACCAGTTTGGTGGAGAGGCTCCTGGATGAAGAAGAGAGAGACGTGTGGTCTCCAGTGACGTTAAAGTGCACACGCAGAGCAAAACACAGCTGTGCCTATGATGTCAGATCATCATCTTCTGCTCTAGAGATGTAACTCAATACAAATGCATTATTCAGATAGAACAGATAATAAACATATACGAAGAGTTAGAAAGCAGGTTCATCTAGTTGGGAATATTAATCCAAATAGTGATACAGGAACAGATAGTGGCTTGGTATTCCACTCCTACTGTGTGTGTGTGTGTGTATGCATTTTTTTTGTTGTTTTTTGTTTTTTTTAAATTTGGTATGGAATTGGGAGGCTGTGGGTTTGTAAAACGAGATTGGAACCTGGACTTAAAAGCTTAACCGGCTAAGACGAGAGGAAGCCGCGGGGAACTTTATTTATTTCTCGCTGCACGGTTTCTGTGCCTTCGGCTGTGATTCCGTCCGCTTGTCTCCGTCTGACTCGTATCATTTCTGCTCCTTTCCGCAGGATCTCGTACTGCACTGCTGATAAGATGCACGATAAGGTGTTTGCCTACATCGCTCAGAGCCAACGCAATGAGACGCTCGAGTGCCATGCCTTCCTCTGCACCAAAAAGAAAGTGGTGAGTTTTATTCTGTTTTTTTTTTCCTTTTTCTTTTCCTTCACGTGTTCTTGGCTGACGTGGATGCATAGTCGGGTGTCCCTAGAGGGATGACCGCATGGAAACGCCCTGATTTTTCCCTCGCTCGGCTAATGTTGCTGTAACCCCAAGCGCACTTCCTTTCACAGAAGGGCGGAGAGGCGAATGATTGAGACGGAGATGGACGGAAATGCATGAGGACAGACAGACAGTTGAACGGAGACAGATGGACAGACGGAGTCGATTCGATCCGCTTTTATTTGCGTAGCGCTTTTAACAATGTTCTCCTTTGAGTGCAGCTGCACGGTTTTTGAGTCATATAACTCAAATCCCTTGTGAAATAAACCCATAACGTATTGAACTGTATTAACTGTCTCCCTCGCTTTCTCCACCTTTTTGCTTTCTTCTCTTTCTCTCTGTCTCAGGCACAGGCGGTGACATTAACGGTAGCGCAGGCCTTTAAAGTGGCCTTCGAGTTTTGGCAGAACTCCAAGGAAGGTACGATCTCCGTTATTTCCTTCGGTGTCGGCGGCGTGATGGAGAGCTTCGTGTACTTTCTCCCATCTTTGCTTTGTTTTTAAGTAAATGTTTTAATATCTAAATATTGGATATGAGACATTTCATGTCACCAGCTCCTCTTAGGTGTGTGAACAGTTGTTTATATCTTCTGGTTATAAGCCCGCCCATATTTCCTGTATTTTCAGTATTTAATGAACTGAAAAACAATGGGAATCTGGCTCTGAGCCCAGTCTGTACATGAGTGTGTGTGTGTGTGTGTTCATTCTCTCTAGGTCTGAGTGTGAGCTATTTTACACCGTTCACTTTATATTTTTCTTTCTTTCAGTTTTTCTTTGTCCCCCAATGGCCCCATTGGTTTATAAGCTGGGTGATCCTCATCTCCTCTTAGATTTCATAATACTACACAATATCTAATGGATAAAAGATGCAGATTTAAGCAGTCAGTGCTTAATTAAAGCTTTTACAAGTGTTGGGTCCCTACACTGTGACTAATATTCACAGGAGGCCACACCTCCTTCACTGAGACTGACATTCACAGAGGCCACGCCTCCTTTTATATCTAAAGCTCTCAATCAAAATTCTGAGACACAGATTGTGCGCGTAAAGGTGAACATGTGAAAGTGAGAGCCGAGAGTGTGTGTGTGAGCATGTGTGTGTGTGTGTGTGTGTGTGTGGCGTGTGCACGCGCAAAGGCAAGAGAGTGTGTACATTCGAGCTGGAGGCAATAATATTTTGACAGGATAGCTGATGCACAGGTAGACCCTTTTGCCAGGCAGTGAGAGGAGGAAAGAGAAATGGATGATGGTCGGAGGGCTAAGAATGTGTGTGTGTGTGTGTGTGTGTGTGCAAAAAGAAAATGTCAAGCCTCGCTGACAGCTTTTCTCACATTGATTCCTCGCTCAGTGTGAGATATGGAGAGTGTTTACTTATCCTTTGACACAACACACTGTTTTGGAAGGTTTAAATATAAGCCTTTAATGCAGTTTGAAGTTGAGCTCCACTTCTATTTAATAATTGATCGATCATAACCGAGCTGCTTGAGGTATCACCTGTTAAATATTCTGATTAATTCTGTTTCGAAGCTCTGTGTGTGTGTGTGTGTGTGTGTGTGTGTGTGTGTGTGCTTGTGTAACTGATGGGGAATAGCACAGGCTGTGATGTTGCAAGTAAAACTTTTAAAAGCTTCCAGAGCCCCAAAGTCTCCGTGGGTAGGAGTAGTGAGATAAAAGAGTTCATAAGTCTTGGATCACTTCTATTTTACAGAAACAGACACACTCTCTCACTCAGTTGATCCGAAACGGTTCCACAGAGTGTGTTTACCTAAGATTCCGCACTTCGAAATAAAGATGAGAGAGAAGTATAGCTGTGAGCAGCGTTTGCGGGGGCCAAGCACCTCGCGGCGAAATTCACCCGAGACAAATTGCGAGGCTGGAGGCTTTCAGTTCGATGGTGATGATCTGAGGATCTCGTTAACAGTTACATATGTTTACATGTACGTCTGACTGATAATTACTATATTGTTTCCCAGGTTAATTTTACTTTGAGGTTGAATGCATCACCCGTGTCGATACTGTACTGCGTAGTTGCACCCTTACAATTTGCATGTGCTGCCACGCCTTCTGGGAAATATAACCGCGCTGAGCCTATAAGTAATGGTCGGTATTAAAGACACTTAATCCTCTAGCGATGTGTTTGGGATCATGTACTGACTTTTTGAAATCTCCGTTATACAGATGCACACCCAAAAAATAAACCAGAAGAATTTTTGTGTTCAAATTTCAGGCAAGATTTTCTCCAGACAAAAATATAGCACGTATTGTAGTGTGTCGCTGTACTGAAGTTCACGCTCGGTTATTTTCTGCATCGCTTATAGAATTGGCTCGTACGTGCTATTTGTTTTCTAGCATCTAGTTACCGGAAATCATTCTTGTAATCTGTGAAAAAAAGCTTGACTTTTTTTCACTACGCTGTGGTGTGTTCACTCAATGTGGGCCTTCTTTCCTGCTGACCATCGCATGTTGTTTGCAAGCAGATTAGTGCAGATTATACATTATGTATTTTATCAAAGCAACTATTGATTTACGTTGGTCCGATCATATTAAACACCTTCTGGCTTGTGAAGCAGATATGTTCTGTTATTGATTATTTAAATGTGAAATGCTAATGGAATTCTTTCACTTTGCTTTGCCCGTCTCTTAGAAAAAGAGAAGCGAGTAAAGTCAGACTCGGTTGGACCCAGCAACTCTCAGTCACAGAATTCAGAAAGTGTGGAAGAAGGAGGTGAGAGTTTTTCTGTCTCTCTCTCTCTCTTTCTCTCTCTCTCTCCCTGTCTGTTTATTAATCCATGCGTTCTTGTTCGGGCCGCGTCTGGTCCTTTCATGCTTCGAAACAAGTTTTCGGGTGTGAGCATGTTCACACTGCGTGCCAGAGTACCGATGTTGTTGATATCATTCCAGAAAATGGCAATTTCCTGACAGTTTTGTACTCATGTGACCAGATTTAATCTTAACACCAATCTTATGATATTTTAACTCGGAAATTATTATCATGCAGAATGATCACTCATAGTAACAACCTACTTTATGTGAAATACCATGGAACGTTTACTTCCTGTTATCATTGACGTTATGGCAGCTATAAACATAGGATACTCACCAGCATTTATTTTTTGTGGGGAGAAAAAAAAACCAAACTTGTTTGTCTATGTGTGTGTGTGTGTGTGGTGTGTGTGTGAATGAGTGAGTGAGTGAGCGAGCCTGAAAGGTCATGTATATGAGCCACCCTTCACACACAGTCTGTCACTTTCACATCCAAGGTACAAGCTTCGTGTGTCGTATGAGGACGGTGACTTTGCAATATTGTCTCTGTGTGTGTGTGTGTGTGTGAGAGAGAGAGAGAGAGAGAGAATAAGAATGAGGTTTGGGACTCAAAGTGCCCATTTGAAAGGTCATGGACCTGCCACACACACACACACACACACACAGATACACACTTATTGAGTTTCAGAGTGAACCTTAGGTAATTGCACTGCTTGTGAAAGAGGAGACTTTAAATCTGCTGCAAGAAGACAGAAGGATTTCAAATGGTAAAGGAGGCCAACGTGGCATTGAGTGAAAAAAGAAACCACTAACACAGGGATGTAATCGTTTATTTTGACAGGCCTGTAGTGTTGTCCTGCGCTGTTCTGAATTACGGCTGTTCTGTTCAATTCTACAGTGCGATCAAGAATTCATTCTAACAAGTAATCAGTACATTAGAAATCTACTCGGTCATTCGCTAAATAAGCGCAACAGAGCAATAAAGAGCACAGGATTGTTAAGCAAACAGGACGTCTACAAAGGTGATGGTGGTGGTAGTGATGGGGATGGTGATGGTGTGGTGTGGTAGTGATGGTGGTGGTGGTGATGAACCATGGTGGTGGTGATGGTAGTAGTTGTAGTGATGGGGATGGTGGTGGTGATGGTCGTGATGGGAGTGGTGGTGGTGATGATGATGGGGTTGTTGGTGGTGATTGTGATGGTAATGATGGTGGTGGTGGTGATGGGGTTGGTGGTGGTGGTGATGATGATGGGGTTGTTGGTGGTGATTGTGATGGTAATGATGGTGGTGGTGGTGATGGGGTTGGTGGTGGTGGTGATGAACCATGGTGGTGGTGATGGTAGTGATTGTAGTGATGGGAGTGGTGGTGGTGGTGATGGTAGTGATGGGGTTGGTGGTGGTGATGGTAATGATGGTGGTGGTGGTGATGGGGTTGGTGGTGGTGATTGTAGTGATGGTGATGGTAGTGATGGTCATGATGGGGGGTGGTGGTGATGATGATGATGATAGTAGTGATTGGGTTGGTGGTGGTGATGGTAGTGATGGGGTTGGTGGTGGTTATGATGATGATAGTAGTGATTGGGTTGGTGGTGGTGATGGTAGTGATGGTCATGATGGGAGTGGTGGTGGTTATGATGGTGATAGTAGTGATTTGGTTGGTGGTGGTGATGGTAGTGATGGGGTTGGTGGTGGTTATGATGGTAGTGATTGAGTTGGTGGTGATTATGATGGTGACGATGGTGATGAAACATCTTACTGATCTATAAGTCTATTATAAAGAATGTTTTGTTGTTTTTTTTAAAGCACATGTTTAATGTAAGTGTCTCTGTATGTGTGTGTGTGTGTGTGTGTGTGTGTGTGTATAGAAGTGGCTACAGGGAATCTGTTAAACTTAGAGGAAGGTGCAGTTATACATTCAGGACTTGATGATGATGCACATACAGCACAGAGCATCAGCACAGATAACAACAACATTGTTTGGGTAAGTACAAACACACACACACACACACACACACAAAATAATACATAACAAATAACAATATCTTTACCAAGGGTGCCAGTAATTCTGGAGCACATAATGGTAATGATGGGTTCCATAAGGTTTTAACTGCACTATTAAAAATAGTACGTGTTACAATTAATGGCACCCGTGCACTTAGTACTTTGTGCAACCTTCCTTGCCAACATAACTGTCTATCTCTCTGTTTTTTTCTGTTTGGATGTGCCTGTCTGTCAATCTGTCTGTCTGTCTATCCTTATGTCACCACTGTATGAGTGAACACACACACACACACACACACACACACACACACACACGGAGACAATGGAACTGATTTGCTATTGTTTTACATTTACACAAAAGTAGAACAAAAAAGGCATGGGGTTAAAGAGAGTGCTTTGTTGTTGTTTTAAGGGCTAATCCGTGGGAGCTGTTTGTGTTTGGATATACTGTGTAGGAGTGACAAAGCAGCAGGTGGAATCAGTTTATCACATCAAACACGATTTAGTGTGCAAATGATGAACGCTCGTTCTCGGACACCAGGGAAACGTGTAAATGTGCGGGAGCGACATGATCATGTGAAGCCGAGTCGGTCAGTCGGTTCCTGTAACTCGACAATGCACTCGTGGTATATCATAAGCACGTTTGTCCATCCTGTCAGTAAGCAGCAGTGTATTCACCACAGCTACATAAATCAGCTCGTTTTATGGGAAATTCACTGCCGCAGCGACGAAATCCAGTTGAGTCATGTTCAGCGTTTCTGCTTCTTTGTTACCACTGACATGCTGGATGTGCGTCATGTGACTCATCCAGCTTGCCTGTTCTTGCTGATCACATCTTTAATTGCTCCTAAGTGGAAGCTTCCAAAGGCCACTTAAATGAGTTTAGCTATTGCCACCCTTATTCCGTTTACCAGAAAAATCAAATGTGTTTCTTTTCAGTTGAAGCGAGAGCAGATTGGAGAGTTACTGGGTTCCCAGGATATATAATGTAACGTTTTAAACATTTGTGCGTGACCGTTTACAGAAACTTGATACGTATAGTGTAAGTTCTTTAAGGTCACAGGAACAAAACATTCCCAAGTCTTTCGGAGGATTTCGTAGAAGTGTAGTCTGCGATTTTTAGCTAAAGTGTGATGTTTAAAATGCAAAACACAAGCTGTATGTAGTTTTTCTCCTCAAATCGCCCACGTAAAACGTACACGTGCGCATATGCTGTCGAAGTTGGAATGACTGACTGCCACGCCAAAGTTGATTATTTCCCACGAACTGCACCTTCCAAAGTGTTTTATTCCTTTTATCCCAGGGCACTTTGCCAATTCTAACGATTCGTTTATTAAAGAATGACATGTCAGGGTTAATGCGTTAATATAAACATAGTTTGAATTGTAGCCGGAACTACTTTCAGAGCTGCTGTTGTAGAAAATGAATTAACACCTTCTGTCCAATCAGAATGGAGAATTCGAAATCGCAGCGGTATAATGGACAGCAATGTACCATTAGAAAAATCGATACAAATAATTATACTGTTCTTTACCACTTTAAAAATATTGTCTACGGCACGTTTAAATAATTAGTTGATTTTACTCTACTAAATATTACTGTGTTTCACGACAAAGTTCAAAAACATTGATGACTGATTCAAATATGATTATACCTGTTGTATTTACTCTCTCTGTATATATTTAAATGGAAACGATGATTCTGGATGACCCCAAATACTCCCGGTTAGCTCAAATATCTAATCATTGTGAGAGTCCTCGTGATTATCTCTCTGACTTCACCGCTCTCTGCTTTATTAGTTTGCTGTTTGAGTGTCTAGACAGGGCAGATTAAATGTGTTCGTCCCAGCAGGCAGAAGTCATTGTGATTCGATTAGGAGCTCGGGGTATTGCACCAGTCAGAAGTCAGATCCGGTTACAGATTAAACAGTTACTCGTAGAGCAGAAGTGTCACAGTTTAATCTCATGCTGTGTAAGTCTCGTAATTGTGTTCATTTGTGCCTTTTCATTTCTTATACAGGAGCTTGAGGACGGCCTGGATGAAGCGTTCTCGAGGTTAGTGAAGTTTATTTTTATGTAGAACATTACAGCCTCTTCGTTAACTCCTTATAACGATCTTGCAGTGCAAGGGAAAATATCACTATATTCATGATGCTGTATTATTATGTGTGTATATATATATATATATATATATATATATATATATATATATATATATATATATATATATATATATATATATATATATATATTATAGTAAATTGAGCTACAAAATGAGGGAAATAAAACAAGAACGCCTCCTTGTTCAGCTTTTGCTAGCAACAAGCGAATATGTCTGATCTAAAGCAAATGCTTAACAACTTTGTGCTGATACTGTGAGCAGCCATGTTGATTTGACGTCACTTGCTGAACTCTGAGGAATTCCGAGTTCAGGAGTAGGAGTTCTGCCTCATGGGGCGTTTTCTTTGGTTTATCCCGGACGGAGGTTTTGGATATACCAACGTCATTAATCAGCCAATTAAGCCATGCGCGGCTCATTTTTTAATTACCACTTTGTTGGGTGTGCGCAACTTTTTTTTTTTATGTAACGTCTTGAATTCGGTGTCATGCAGACACGTGTAATGTTCTACGCTAAAGAACGTACGCTAGATTTGAATCATTTTAGTTCTAAAACGGCAAGGAACTTAACAGCATGACATCTGTTCATCACCAACCAAACTCTGACCAGTTGTCCCCATTACTCAGCTTTTGGCCTCTATGTAGGAATGAGTTCTATGCAAGCTAGCTTTCCTTTTATGATTCGTTTGTCCTTTCACCACATTCTACACAGTTACACTACCTATTATGCGCTATAAACTTGAATCTGGGCGTGCAGAGTCAGTCTCAAGAGATTCTTTTCTGGTGTTTACACGCAGCTCTATAAATAGACTATGAGGTTGGTTTTTTTGCAGTGACACCACACCCATCTCACTGCTCTTCTTTCTGGTTTCATATAGGAACTGTACTGCATGAGGATTGCACGAACTCGGTTATTTGACGGTTGAATATTATTAAGCCGTCGAATATTGACAAATCATTACTAAATATCTAACTGGATGAAGAAATGGAGATTAGACCCAGTTTGTTTTTCTGAGAGAGGTGAAACTGATCGACTTGTCAATGTTTTTCTTTCACATGTGTCTGTCTGGGGGGAAAAAAAGAGACTGAATTACACCTAATAATTAAGCCATGTGCTTCTTTTATTTTTCGGAAAAAAAACAAGAAAATTCGTTGGAGTTTTAATACGAGCCAAGCGCCTGAATCTCGTGCAAGCGGATTCCTTAATCCAGGAAGTGCAAGCCAAATTTCTTCTTATAAATGTTCACAGCTTAGAGCCCTAAAGCTCTCCTCTGTCCATTATGTTATTCTGCTTGTTGAGTGCCTAGACTGGACAAATCCTGCAAATTCAATTAGTCACACCCAAAGGTAATTAAATCAATATGATGAGAAGCTCAGGTTCATTCCAGTTAGAGCTAATTTCAGACATTTCAGTTGCTGCTGGGAAATTTCATGTGTGTGTGTGTGTGTGTGTGTGTGTATGTGTGTGTGTGTGTGTGTGTGTGTGTGTGTGTGTGAAAAGACAGCTGCTGTCCTCATAGCAAACCTTAAACCATTGTGTAAACTGCAGAGGTTATGTATTTACTTGTAACAGGACTGATGTTGAGCTCCTCAACATCAGTGAATATGTAATGCCTCGCGCTGTGTAGCCATGGCGTTGTAAAAAAAATGTGATTAAGTGTGCTGCAGTATTTGGAAACGAGGAAACACTGATATAAGCTTTAAAGAGAATGTAATCTCTAATGCACAGCGATTCATGCTTAGAAGGATCACTTTCATATGATGTTGCAAATAATAATGTGCACTCGAGTATTAAAATTAGTCCAGTTTTGTACAAATGAGGATAAGTGTTCACGAATTTCACCCAGAGGTTGTTGAGGTGTGTTTGTAAAGTTCCAGTCTGCACCAGTTATTCATGCGTGTGCAGTATTTGACGAACATGCAGGGTAATCAAAGGGAAATTGGGGACAATCGAAGGCTAAAGAGTGCTTGTTTTCTTCTGAAGTGAAAATCCATTGTGAATATACATGAATCGGGCTGCTGATGACACGGTTCAGGTAAAGTCAGCGGGTCTTAAAATCAAAGCCGCGCATTACTGTACACGTGGAAGCGCGTAAGTGAGGAACAGACATTGGGGGGGTGTTTTGTTATAGGAAAATAATCAGTGACAGGGTTGTGTGATCTGGCGAGATATGAAATAGTTACTGTTACCATGATCCACAGTGGATTATTTTCCTATAACAACATGCCTTGAAGTGTTTTATTTAAATTATTAATTATTAATAAATGTATTAATTAAAACAACAACATGTCAGACTTTATCGGTGTGTAGTTACATTCAATATCGTTGAGTTCTACCTTTTTCTACACTAAATACATTTTTTTTTATTATTAACAATCTGTTTATTATGATGTTTCGATGATGTGGACGATGATTGCTATCCACAAAGTGGCTTAATACGAAGAAGCAGTTGTTTTAAAAATATGTGCCCCCTCTTTCTTCTTCTCCGATAGGTATATGTGTGACGTGGTTCTATAGAGCGCTCGTCTACACATTTCACACGTTTCAGACTCTCTCTTCTTCGACCCGCTTTTTTTCTGAATCGGTCTCGTCCCGAGTGAACTTGCACAGCTCGTGCCTTCGCCTTCTTACTCACCTTTTTACTCCGCACCGATTGACCTATAATAAACCTTTTTTTAAAACCAGTGCCAGTGTGTGGTTCGTTAGAGGATGAAGACACTCACAGCAGTCTAAAAGTCTGATGAAAAGCCCGCCAGTGCTTTCTACAGGCTGAGGGGGAAACTTTCAGTCATGACGTGTAGCTGATTAACGTTGTTTTGGTCTGTAGTATTTACTCGCTCTGACCTTTTTTGTGATGTGTTTCTCTTCAGCCGCAGTTTGGATAGTTTTGAGTCGTGTTCAGGTAAAGAAGTGCTTCATTTAGTGTATGGTGTCATTACCAGACTTGTAGAATCCTCCACTGTCCATTTTACTCCATTCACATCCATAATCATTAAACCTAGCACCGCTGTTCACCAGTGATAGTCTTCACCATAGCTGATGTGTAGAATTCTCTCATCTTGACTCATCATTTCCCGCTCAGAACCCTGTTCAGATGCAAAAAAAATTCATAAAATTGAAATGTTTTGTTGCAAAAAATAAACAAATAATCAATTACGTAGGACAATCTGTTCAGAAATGGCAGGGTTCTTTGCCAGTGTTTAGATTATTAGTTTATTTATGTATGTAGTTTTCATTAATTCATTTGTTGTCTAATAGTAGTAAGTCAAGATGAATTCATATGTGATCTTAAAGATGCTTTATCACTCTTCCATCAGTTGGAATGAGTTAAAGACGCCTCTTATCACATACTTAATTTCAACCTAGAATCTTCAACGTGAATTTACGCTTCGGGATCTTACGTACATTGAAATGACAAGTTTTATAGTGCCGTTAACGTGACTCGTACGTGCGAGTCACGCACAGTAAAGCCGATCAGTTTCCTACAATTCGCTAGAATTTCTAAAGGCCCTGGGAATAATGAGAACTCACAATTCGACACCAGTCCAGTCTGACTTACTACGAATAGACGTTCAGTCTTGTATGTACGTAAACATCAGTGCATTTTTTCCCCTCATGTTTTTCATCCTCTGCCATATATGCCGTAAAGGCATGGTTACCGGAACAGTATTCTTATAGAATGTGAAATACCATCTGATTATGTCACTGTTGTCAGATTGAATAAGATCTAATGATTCCAAATGTACCAAAAAGTGAGAGTCTGATCAAAACAACTCCAAAGGTCGGTACGGTGGAGCATCTTGACGAACAGATCGGATTTCGTGATTTGAGTGACACGTTGTCATTAGACAGTTTACAAACCTCTGCTGGTCACGAAAGCAGTGTTTTGTAAAGTGTCACCCGGATCGCAAAATCTCATCTGATCTTCCAGTTGAGAGAGGTTCAACAATTCCAGCTTCGTGTTTTTTTTTTGTTTGTTTGTTTGTTTTTTTTCTTGCCTTATGTATAATCATTATTACAATGTTTCAATAGTAATTAAACTGTAAAATACATTCGGTCAGCTCTGTAGGTTTCTCTGTAGGTCACAGAAATCTGAATGACCTCAATGTCCAGTGCACCTGACACACTGGCACAATAAATTAGACCTTTACATATACATATACATGCATCATAAACATCTTTATTCAGTCCGTCCGGGATTTTGCGATCGCAGAAATTCGTGCAAAATCAAGATGTCGCTAAGATATCGTGCTTCTGGGGTTTCCTCTCCCTGTCCAAAGACATGTAGGCTGATTAACATTTCCAAATTCTCCGTGGTGTGTGAATGCTTGTGTGATTGTGTCCTGCGACGGGGTTGGTACCCCGTCGAGCGTGTCCACCACCTTAAGTTCCTTGAGATAGAGTACAAGAGTACACGCATAGAGTACAAGACCATCCTTAGATTTCCAGAAAATCTTCATCAAGTTATCCAATTACCTGTTATGTAAATGTTGTTAATAGATTGTTCTCTCTGCGTTTGTGACCTGCAGACTCGCTGAGTGTCGCGCTAACCCCCAGGTCCTGGACACTGGGCTAAACCCTCAGGACTACAACGCTGACGAGTGCCTGTCACCCTGCAGTTGGGACCCGATTGAAAGTTGGAAAGCCGATGGCGAGGCCCCTGACGGTGAGGATGCGTTCGGCTTCTGAAAGCACAAGAGAGGATGGTGGACGGAAAGGTGAAAAAGGGAAAGAGGACGATCGTGTCGCTGATGGATGGACAGGACCGCGTGGGAATTAAACAGATGCTGCGTTGTCATCAGGATACAAGAACTGCACAGACCAAAGCAATAATTATACTTTATTTCTGTGAGCGGTGTTTGGCTTTAGTCTGCTTTTGTATTATGATGCTTTCTGTTACAGTCAGTTTTGTATTTTTGATTGCTCTCATTTTTTGTGTATAGGCTATATGAGATACATGTATGATAATTACATAAACGAGACCTGCGAGTAATTCGGATATGTATAAAGCGGTTCAGGTTAGCTTTGCGAATTCGGCTATGCAGTATAACACTGTAATGTTCTCTCATTTAGAGACATTAACACCCCTTGGGTTGTTACTTAACGTTTTAAGGTATCTGTGTGCTGAGGGTAGAATGTGGTGTGTATGGACCCATCTCTTATGATCAGACATGTATGATCTTATGATCAGACATTTATGGTCAGACACGTCGACACTGCTTATATGACAAGGTGCTTGTTTTTGCTTTTCAGCTTGGCGGTTTTTACAGCTCTGTCCAAGCTTCAGCATCTCGGAGAGAATTTATATTGAAGACAATCTTTTCTTATATTTTCTATTGGAAATGTATTTTTGTACTCCCTTCCAAGAATCTTTTGAAAGCACACGGTTTAATTTCAGGGAAATAATTTTCATGACTAAAGGATTTATGGTTTATTCGTGTGTGTTTTGCCCAAATTAAACGGTTAGGTCATGTTCCTTATCAGACCGTTACTTAAGGAATGTATACTCGCTGTGTATATCTTTCCTACTACTTGTTATTATTTTATTATTTCATCTGCTTGGTTTTACATGCCTCTGCCTCATTGGGTTTTGGACATTTTTTTTTAAACTCCAGCTCACCTCTCAGTGTTAAACATTGCAATTGTTTAGATTTACCTTTTCCCATTTCAGTGCTCCATATTTTTTTGACTGCATAACATGATACATTTTTGTATTAAAGACCATAACCTACCAGTCAGTGTGTGGAAAATATTGGAATAACTTTATGAAGCAGAATGACGTTAAATGAGGTTTTTAAGTTCTGGTAGATTGAGCAGCGAAACCCAAACTCCCACTAGTCGAAATGCTGTTTTGGACACCTGAACATCGCACTCATCTGTAAGCCTACACACCCATTTTCCCCAACTGTTGCCCCAATGTTGGAAACACACAATCGTATAGAATGTCTTTGTATGCTGTAGCATAACATTATCCCTTCACTGGAACTAAGGGACCCAAACCTGTTCCAGCATAACAATGCACCTGTGCACCATACACACATGGTTTGCCAAGGTTGGTATAGATGATCTCGAGTGGCCTGCAGTGTCCTATCCTCAACTCCCCCGAACACCTTTGGTATGAATCGGAACGACACCTCCACCCCAGGCCTCCTCGCCCGACCTTAGTGTCCGATCTCTCTAATAATCTTGTCTCTGAATGAACACAAATCCCCGCAGCCACGCTCTAAGATCTAGTGGAAAGCCTTCCCAGAAGACTGGACTGTATTATAACAGCACAGGTGGGACAGTACTTGGAATGGGATGTTCAACAAGCACATATTGGTGTGAAAGTTAGGTGTCCACTAACTTTTATATAGTGTGTGTATATATAAAGCGTGCTATATAGTGTGTACCTAAATTTGTACCATCCATGGTGTGTTCTCATTTTGTTCCCCATGGACCTGGGATAGGCTCCGGAGCTACTCCGACCCTGACCAGTATAAAGTGTTTAATATGAATGAATGAATCCCAAACTGTTCACACAAATTATGACACCCACTGGCCAATTCATGAGTAACCTCAATCGAATAGGTGCGCTAGAGCCATTAAGACCCCACCGTAGCTCATCTGTGATATCAGGACCTAATGGGTGTAGGTACGAACTGTACCTAATAAAGTGGCCGCTGAGTGGATGGCCTTACATCTCAAACCAGACTCGACTCCACGACATTTCCGACCTCGAGTCGCAAAGAAGCCTCAGAACGGCCTGAAACGGTATCATCAACGCACGTGGACGGAAAGCACGCGCTACAGAAATCAGCCAATCAGAGTCCACGGTGTGCGCCAACAGCTATAAATAGGAGCGCACGGCAGCGCGCGATTTTCAAATAAGTTTCTAGCAGTTTCTGCCGCAACGGAAGCAAATGCGCTTAGCTCCACCGTGACTGTTTTTTTTATTTTATTTTATTATTATTATTCGAGGTAGGTCTTGGAGTAGGCACGTTTTTACCGAACACCAACTGAAAACCTGAATTTAAATCCACTTAAATACTCATTTATTAACGGAACTATTTCAACGCGTGTCCTGAGCTAGCCTGCTGGCCACGGGTAGGACTGCAGAGGAAACTGGAACCCTTCAGCCTGCATGGACGTTGCATCAACGACCATTTGACTTATTAATTGAACACTTCTTTTTTTGTTGTTACTTTTGATTTAAAAATGAACATTACGGCTAGTTAACATCAGGGCGGTGTAGATTTGTTTAAAGGTTTTGGTGACAAACGATCACAGACGTTTAATGAGGTTCGTGTAGTATATAACCCACGTATTTTAAACGAATCATTTTTTTTTTTTTAAATACGACAACCTAAAACTTTTGAAACTATGACGAATATATCCAGTGGTTTGTCAAGGTGTATTGACTCGTGTAACGTTGTTTATCATATAGAGGATATATAGACGTTTGAGACGTACACCTCCAGGGTCTGGGGTTTGGGTTCTGCTGGGGCCATGTCCATGTGTGTGTGGAGTTTGCATGTTCTCCCCGTACTGCGGGGGTTTCCTCCGGGTTCTCCGGTTTCCTCCCCTGGTCCAAAGACATGCATGGTAGGCTGATTGGCGTGTCCGTAGTGTATGAATGGGTGTGTATGTGATTGTGCCCTGCGATGGACTGGCACCCTGTCCAGGGTGTACCCCGCTTCGTGCCCGATGCTCCCTGGGATTGGCTCCAGGTTCAACGTGACCCTGAAAAGGAGTAAGCGGGATGGATGGATGGAACACCTCAGTACAGATATATATCTATATTTAATATACATAATCCTATTCAAGGATCATTATTTAAACGTTTGCGTATTTTTGAACCATTCAGTTTCTCGAATCAAATAGCAAATATAGTGGCTGTAACAACGTCATGACGCACTTGTATTTAAAAAGGCAGGATTAAGCGAAGGAAATTACATTACAGGGGCATTGTCGCTAGCTAAATTATAACAACCGGCTTTCATTTCTCTTTTCAAGGTGCCACCACACCTGCGTAAACATTCTCGTGATGGCAGACCGAAGGAAACCCGTCAAGACTGCTTCCCGTAAACATGGCTCGGATAAGAACAAGACGAGACATTTTCCGCACTTGAAGCCCCTCTCCGTTTATTCCCGCATGGTCTTTTCCGAAGCCACCGATTCCTGTTCGGCCGGTCCGTCCGGGAGTCCTGACGGTCCTTCCTGGAACTTGAAAGTTGAGTTGAGTAACAGCAGGGCATCTGTTGGACGTAAGAGGCGATTGGATGATTCGTGTCTTGATGAGACGTACGATACCCCGCCAAAAAAACCCTGTCTTGCCAGACGCTCTTCTCCCGATTCAGGCTGTGATTTAGGTTCCTTCGGTACATTCCGACAAGTGACGCTCGTCTCTGCGCAGTCCTCCTCCGTAGTACTTGAGGAGATTAAAAGGGTAGAAAAAACTCTGTCTGATCAGACATCGTTAGGCTGGTTCGATGGTACTGACAAGAGTGACGGTCATAGCAGCGCGTCACTTACCGACGTTCACTCAAGCAGCCCGGTGACTGTACGCAATCAAGACAGTACGAATGTCATCGCATTCGATTATGATGTGGATCAGATCATGTGTCTGAGCCCAATCGATTGTGCCGATGGCCTGGAGGGTTTCACTCATAGCTGTCAGACTTATCATGAGGAGCACTTTTCGGCCGAGGAGGGCCACAGCTCGTGGGGTAACTCGAGGCATAAACGATGGAAATCAGAGTGTTCGCTCGGCAAAGACGCAACTGGAAGCGACGAGGGTTATGTTACTAAATCTTATTACACAGCTGACCCAGGGGAGTCGAAGGTCACAACGGAAAACGAGAGCACCAAACGCGATGGGGTGTGTTTTATTAAATCGTCGAAAATTTCTGTCCCGGATTTGTCAAGTGAAAAAACACCACCTGTATCCAAACCAATCATGTCCACCCCATTGGACAAATTTAGGGAGCTTGCTAAGCGATCTCCAATACTAAGTCCTAAACTAGACTTGTACAAAGAGAGCTGGTCCTCACCTTCATTAATTAGCAAGCCTGTAAAAACTCCCACCGCATTTTCCCCAAGTGTGAATTTGGAAGCTGGTAATAAAGAAGCACTAACCACAATCCCCTTCCTGAATGTTAATAAGAGTAAAGAGAGTAAAACGGTGCGTGAAGGCATGCCGATCCACAAGTCAGTAGTGTGCCACAATAAGGAGAAGAAGAAAGCTAAGCAGGTGAAGGAGGATGTGGTGTCGGTCAGACAGCGGCAGTTCAGGGAGGAAACGGATGCCTCGGACAGCTTCAAGAACAGGCTGCCTCTTCAGGTCCAGGTTTGACGCACACACAAAAAACAAAACATATTCGATGTGCCACGACATGTTTTGTGTCGGTGATTATAAAAAGGCATAAAAAAAATTGGACTTCTGGGATTTCTTTTGGACATCATGCGCTTCAGATAAACTTCTCAACACTTTATGACCTGCTTAGGGGAAGTCGGAGGTGGTTTCGCCCAACACACCGCAGCCGGAAGCAGTCAAAGCGACAGAACGTCGACAGCCAGAGAAGAATACGGCCTCTAAGGGCCGAAGAAACGCCTTCATAGACATCCCAAGGTACTCTTCTTGGTTTAGCTCCTCGCAGATCTTTCAGTTCTTTATCTTAAACGTGTTCAGAAAAATTCTGTCTGTTGTACGTTATTAAAAAATGTTTCGCGATTTATATCTAGTGACCATGGTCCGTACGTATACATGTTTTGTTTGGCACCTGTAACATTTGCATGACAGATTGATGTGGATGATCTAAACAGACCTGACCGAATCTCCACGTACAAATATTTGGTTATCTAAACCAGTCCGTGGTTCGATATTCAAGTAAATAGTTTTATTTACTTGAGGTAATTATGTACTAAATATCTGATGATCAGAATGTTTTTAACCAGTAGGGGGCGCTGCTTCTATTTGTAATAACGTCTCTCCAAAGCCGTTCTGAGCTTCTCTTCGATGGATCGATCATTGGCTCAGACTTTTGAAGGTGTTCACAAGGTTCCTGCCGTCTTTAAGCTCTTCTGTTTGTGTACCAGTTCACAAAAACTAACCTTGAATTCTTATGCGTTATGTGTAGTGTGTACTAAAACCTGGGCAATATGACTATGATGTTGGTTTTGTGATGTTTGTTGATTTTACAAAAGCTTTTAAATGCATCACTACCCTTTTCACTTCTATTTGAGCAGTGATATTAAGATGCGACACACTATATAGGCAAAGTATTTGGACGCCTGACCATCATGCCCATATATGGTTCTTCCCCAAACTGTTGCCATCAAATTGGAAGCACAAAATTGTATAGAATGTCTTTGTACGCTGTAGCATTACCATTTCCCGTCCCTGGATGTAAGTGGCCCAAACCTGTTTCAGCATCACAGTGCATCTGTGTACAAAGTGAGTTCCATAAAGACGTGGTTTGCTAAGGTTGGTGTGGAAGAACCTGACTGGCCTGCACAGATGCTTGAAAGTCACGGAACACCTTTGGCAGTCCGTACATTATTTTGCGGATTTTGGCCAAAAATGCTTCATTTTGCTATGGCTTTTTTAAAAATTTGTGACTCAATCTGAGGATAATTTAGCTGGCGTTTTATATTTTTTTTTGGCGGAAAACTACTTGATTTGGCGAGATTGTCTTCCACAGTGATGTTTGTTGGTGAATGCGACCTTTTAGCTGTACTCCTATTCGACACAAACATGCGGTAATTTAGAAAAATTCCAAGCTCCTCCGAATGTTATGGGGTTTGATTGATTTTGCGTTCGTTTCTGTAATCGCAAAATCCTGGACGGACTGCTATGGGAAGAACTGGAATGCCACCTGTGCCCCAGAAGTGTGGAGGTTTATTATAACAGAAATGGGCAGACTAAATCTGGAATAGGATGTTCAAAAGGCACATATGGGTATTATGGTCAGTTGTCCACAAACCTTTGCCTATATTTTGTATTTTTGATGTATGACCCCGGTCCTGGTGTCTGCTAACCTGCCTGCAAATTTAGTAAGTCACTCAAGAAATATGCTTAGCTCTTTCTGTCCTTTTAACCCTAGCTCTTAACATTAGTTTTTCCTTTATATATATATATATATATATATATATATATATATAAATAAAATATAAATAACCTTTGTAGAAGAATGTAGAGTGCATCATTGCACAACCACCTAATTAAAGTTTAATAGCTCTTATAAATTTATGTTTTATTGCATGCAAAAAGGAGGGGATGGCGATAATCAATCACTATAAATCAAATAAACATTTATTTAAAATAAATACCGTGTTTGAGCTTGACTCGGATTTATGTGATTGGACGTCAGCCTGTAACTTATTAATCCACTGAACCATTTTGTGTGGTTTGTAGACCAGTGGTATTGTATAGAGAGGAGGACTGGGAGAAAGACAAGAAGGCGTATGTAGACTCGGTGACGAGACACTTGACCGATAACGTTCAAGACGGTAAGATTTAGGTTGTTGATTTCACCCCATAAAACAAACGTCACCATTAGGTGTATTGTTTTAACACGGCTATATCTGATTAATAGAGCAGTCCGAGATAAGGAGCCTTTGTGATCCTATATTGTTTCATTAGTGATTAGGATTTCTCCCTTGCTGACGTGGGTTCGCTTCTGGTCGCCTCACAGGTGTAATGACTGAGCTTTTGCACCTCATGAAGACCGTAGCCAATCAGGAGAGAGGAAGCGATGGGAGAAAGTGGCAGCACCCGTCCGACCTCACCCGCAGGTACGCTGACACGGTGGGAGGCAAAGGGCAGATGAAGTGGTGTGTGGGTCGTAACAAAAATAAAAACAGTCAATAATTATATAAAAAATGGGGATTTCGTAATTGTGGTCATAAATAAAGTGGAGCGATTTTGTAATCATCCACTAAGCCTATTCAATCATTAATTTATGGAAATCCCCACCCAAATGTGCGCTAATTGTATCTATATAATGTGTATGACTTCTCTATTCCTAAAGAAACTCCCGGTTGAGTAAGAGCAACCGTTTACTCTCGCTGGATGAATGGCAGAACCTGAACTATCGTAACCATCGCCGCTTTGCTAAAGTGCCCCAGATGTTCAAGAGAAGCCCATTGCTTTAATACTTTTCATCAAAGCAAACGTCACACCCACACCACCCCAAAATCTCAGTTTTTTCCCCCCTTCTGTATTATTAATGCTGCTGAACTCAAGGCTCTTTTCATATTCAACATCTCCGCTGGACCC
Source organism: Ameiurus melas (assembly GCA_012411365.1). Lineage (NCBI taxonomy): Eukaryota > Metazoa > Chordata > Actinopteri > Siluriformes > Ictaluridae > Ameiurus > Ameiurus melas. Next base: position 3,711,634 of record CM022755.1, on the reverse strand, counting down.
AGGGGGTGCGTGGTGTGCTCTCTCGCACTTTTCTTTGCCACTTCTTTTCTTTCTGTGTTTGAAAAATACGTTGCTGTGGATGTTTTGTTTTGTTTTTTTGTCTAGTGTGTACGTGTTAGATTTTTAGATGTTTGTGGTTTGACACTGGTGGAACAGAGGTGGACACATTTCAAACCGGCAGCCTTTTCATAAGAAATGATTGAGTGATTTCAGAATGATTGATTTCTCTGCTTTGCTGCAAGCTTGGGTTGTAAATTCCTTTTAACTATGTACAAAAATGGTGAATTTTATCTGAGGTGATTATTTATCCCTCTCGTCTAAATTAAGTCCCTCTAAGACAGCCATTTGTCACTTTATTCCCAAACGGACACGCACTGTCCAGAGCCTGCACTCTTGTACTTGTGTGTGCCTTTGGACTTGTTGGATCTGTCCCCGGTTCTATTTTTGCGGGCGTTCAGGTTCCTAAATACTTGTGTGTTCAATTTGCAGGTTTGCTGCTGTGTAGTGTCAGTGTTTTAGGCACTTTTTGTACCATTTGTTTATTTCCAAAGAAAATTAAATCATAGCTTTAAATGTGTGTGTGTGTCTTATCATCTCACAGTGACATGTACCTAGCTAAATTATAACGCCGGTTCTACAGTTTGCACATGGGGGGGGACCAGTATGGTCTGGAATAGAGGTCTGCATCAGGATTGAGATCTTGCCCGAACCAGGAAAGTCATCAGGCAGTCTGATATGAAGCTTGTGGTACAAAGAGAGTGTGTTCATTAACACGGGAATGTATTTGACATAGTGGAATGCGCAGGCAGGTGTTTACAGTGTTCATTCGTTAATCCTCAGTAAATGCTTTATCCTGATCCAAGAGGCCCAAACCTGCACGGCAATTCCCCTGTTCACAAAGCGAGGTCAGACAAATTTAAACTTGATGTGGATGAAGTCGAGTGGTCACAGAGCCCTGAGCTCAGCCCCATTGATCACTTTTGGGATGAACCGGAACGCTGACTTCACCCCAGGCCTCATCGCTGGGGTGATCTCACCAATGCTCTTGTGACCGAATGAGCACAAATCCCCGCAGCCACGCTCCAAAATCTAGTGAAAGCCCGTCCCAGGAGAGTGGAGATCATTATAACCGCAAAGGATCAATTGGATCTTCAAAAAGCACATATGGGTGTGATAGTCAGGTGTCCACAAACATTTGGCCATATAATGCATAAGTAATAATCATCGGGTTTATCTAAAAAAATAAAATAACGTGCTTTACAAAACAATTATATAACGAGTTACAGTGAATGTGCGTTGTAATTGTGCTCCCCTATTCATTTAAGAACTTCTGGTCATCTGTGACTCGATCTTGCACGATGACTTGTACCTTCATATTGCATCACATTAGGCCAAAAGCATCAAGGTTTTAAACGACAGTATGGGGGGGTGGAGGTCTGGAAAAATAGGGCTTGAAAAGTCCTTGAAAGTCCATACATGTCAAAAAGAAGTGTCCACTGATTATTTTAGTCATGTGATCGTTACAACTTTGTGGCTGTGTAGGAATGTGTTGGCACTTGTACTTTGAGTGCGCTGCTTGTTTCATACATGTCTATGGGAAATTCTCTGTGCTGAGGGAAATGGTTTGCTTTATACAATGGAAGTCCAGCGACATCAGGAGGGCAACAGGAGACTTTCAGGCAGCGGGGCGATGAACACGGTGTGCTACAGTAGCTCTTCTCCAGGCTTCCGTCGCCAAATTCCAGTTGAATGGTCACGCTGTGGATGCCGACGTGATGGAGCACATCCCTGATCTGCTGATGGAGCATTTTGATTCCACCGAGGGAGCTGTGGAGCTCGGTGGAGACTCGCACGTGCATCGAGGCTACGTATCGACTCTTGGTCAGCTCCCACAGGTGCGAGTCGTGCACACTCAGGACCCCGGGAATGCTGCACACTTCTTGCACTGTGTAGGTAGAGAAGAAACTTCAGCATGATTTATTTTCCACATGAACAAAGAATATGGATTTAATCTCTGGATAATAGTCTGTAGTCCTTTACTGGGACGGTAAAAGAAGTACGGTCGATGCATTCCTTCCGTAGATTTAAACCTGAGCCTTCATTTCGCAAGGGTGTGTACACAAATTTGACAAAATTTATTTTCAATGTGGAATTCAAAACAACTGGAATAATTCAGACAGTAGAAAACTTGTCATTGCTAATTTAGTATTTAATTTTTATTTTTTTAAAGTGCGTCACAATATTAGATTTAATATCAAAATGACTTCTTAGCTGTAAACTAAATGATTGATCCCCAGATGCCTAAAACCACAACTAATACATTATTGCCCGTCAGCTGTGAGTCTCTTGAGACCAAAGTTGTCGAGGGAAACAAGGCACACACATGTACTTCTTGTGCAAGTGCTTTCAATAGAGTGCTGTTAGCTACAAGCACATGTTTAGAGAGAAATCGAGTGTACGTTGGATATTTCCCACCATCATGAAGTAGTGTTAGTTAGATTGTGTTAGTCAAACTAATCTGAATAGCCTTTTTTTGTTTGTTTTAAGTAAATGCTTCACGTTATCATTTAATGTTTGATTGCATCACAAATTCTTCGAACATACCCAGTTAAAACAAAATAGTTTTAAAGTGAAGGCAAATACAGAATCATATTGGAATGAATTCAACAGGCAACTTTTTTTTTCCTTTGTTTTGTTTTTTTGGTCAATGCCTCTATGGTCAGGGTTCAGGTTTTGATCCTTTGATTGCTTACACATGATTGCACTATATTTAATCTTTCTACTTAGAGAGCTATCAAGTTTTTGTGCGTCAGCAAGAGGTACCGGTGCCGTTAAAGCCTTTGGATTAACATAATGTTGAAAAAGAAGCATAAAGTACATCGTCTCTCTCAGTGTCGATAGCTTGAGTGCATTCGTGAAACACGGTCAGAATGTGAATTCATTCATGTTAATTCAATTCTATAAACCTGCAGCTGCACTTTTAACAAACACTGAAAGTTTATTACATTGTAAAATGACAGACAAAAATATTTACTGATCGGAATGTTTCCCAGTGGCACAAAAACAATTTTTTTTTTAGTACTTGCAGCTCTTTCGTCAACAATTCATGTTTATTAAGCTTTGTTTCTTAAAATTGGCTAAAACCTCTCGTGTGCATGAATGCCAGTTAAACTTAATTTTACCGTATGTACGAGAATTGTAGATTTTATGCACGAGAATTTTTTTTTTCCGTTTTTGCTCAGCGATTATAAATGAAGGCCCCAGGTTTCTACACGTATCTTGTTTCAGGTTTTTGTGATATTGATAAAGACTAACCGGGAACGTTTGGTACCACAAAATTGCATCTACGGTTTCCTTTGGGATCAATAAAGTAAAGTGTCTCTCTGTCTGTCTTCAAGAATGCTGGCAGCTAACTAAGCAGTTAGGGTTTTTAGGATCAATGATGGGAGTAAACTGAAATCGTAACATTTCCTTTCTACACACAAGGAGGCAGAGAGAGAGAGAAGGGGGACCAGGAGATTAGAAACATAATATTTCCTCTGACATTCCTGTTACTCACGGACTCTGTTGAAAGGCATGTCGCGAGGGATGATTTGCAGCAGGATGGTTGCTGTTTGTCGAGCCAGGGGAATGGCAGAGGGCATGATGATGGCCACCATGACCAGCGTCAGACTTGGATCCACATAGCACTGCCAGTTACATGGAGTCTCCTCGGCCTTAGGCCACACATAGAACAGAGCTGAGGTCACCACTACCACCACTGATCCTAGAGCATCGTTTAGCATGTGGAGTAGCACTCCTGAGAAAGGAACACGGTGAAAGTTTATTGAATATGTCTGTTTGGAGAAGAAATTGGTGCCTGAAGCAGCCCCAAAATTCCTGATTGACCTGCCATCCCATTTCCAATGCACTAATACTTTTAGTAAAAAAAGTCAAAGTAGTAGTTTCCTATTTCCACAACTTAATTAAATGTGTGGTTGCGAGATAAAAATTCAAATTTATTGATTTAATTAAAATTGATTAAATTTATTGATTTAATTAAATATTTAAAGTTGCAAACCTTATTTTGATGAGTTGTGTTTACATAATAATGTTGATAATTACATCAACTTAATATTGTGTGTCATTTAAACGGAATTTTTTGGTTTAAAACAAAATTTAAGTTTTAATAACTTAATGAAACTGGCTTGATAACTTAATTTATCACCACCGTGAATTCCCTCCGCTACCCATTTAACGTGCCTGGACAAATTCAGACAGTTAAGACTGTTAGAGGACCTGTAGACTGAACAAATATTATACAAAGGACATTTCAAGGTGAGTATTATTTCAGTTACAAATAAATTCTACTAAAGCAGTGAATTAGGGCATATTCTCAATTGTGATATGACCACTGGTGGACTTGTGTATAGGTTAGGCTAGACCTGCTAAAACAATTGATGGACTATGTTGTACATGTCGTTAAAGCTAGTCATATTTAGCAGTGTAATTTGAATATCTACCCTTTTTTTTGCCGTAGCAGTGGATAAGAATGATACAGTTTTGACAAATCTGCTCATCTAGAGAGGGCTTTTCGTTTGTGCTATAGGAAGGAAAAGCATTATTACATTTCTGCTTATTCGTGTACCCTTCAACTACATTGTGTAATCTAATTTCATGTATTTACACAAAAAAAAAAAAAAACTTTTTTGTCATTCGCACATATAGCCTTCTAGCTCCATTGTAGTCAGTTTGCTCTTTGACCAGAATTAGCAGCCTTTGGACTGTGGATAGTTCTATAAGAGGGATAAAAGTAGTAGACGCTTTTTTGTTTTTGTTGTTTTTGTCTATATTGCTCATTTCATTCAGTGCTTTTATGTCTATAAAAGATCATTTCTCTAACTCAATATAAGTTTGTTGGTTGAACTTCATTTCATTAGAAGTTGTCGTAACTCAAAAAGATTTACGCAAACTGTTGTGTGTTTGTTTATATATATATATATATATATATATATATATATATATATAATTGCCTTATTTTTTCATTTATTTATTTTTTTAGCCTAAACATTTGTTTTTTTTGAGTGTATGTGGACAGACGTACCCCTCATGTTAAGGTGGTGGCCTTCATCCTCAAATTCCTCCTCATCACCTGAATCTGTCTGTTGGACACCTGTGGACAGAGCACATTAGTTTCACATATTAATCAGTTACACTTTGCTCGCCAGTAGTGTTGGAAGCAAGGGTCAGTTTCCAGCCCAGTCTTAACTATCTTCTAAAAGACAAGACACTGTGTGTCATTTCTGCAGCCATGAAATCTGTTTGAGAAATTGGTGACAATCCAGCACGCGTCCTCTAAACGCAGAGGAAACGGATCAGATGCCTCTGTGTAGATGGTTTTAAATAGGGTTTTACTGTATCTGACCAAAATGATGAATCTCAAACTGCAATAACTAGCATTCTATGACTTTAAATTTATTCAAATTAATATTTCAGCTTTGTTCTATATTATTACCTACTCGTCCCTTGGCCAGTTCAACAGTTTGATTGTAAAGAATTATAATAAATAAATGATGTCTCAAACATTATTTATTAGGTTAAATAAATCACAGTGAAAGCTGGGTCAGACCTACATGTTATAGTAATGATCACTTCTCTGTTGGTCAAGGCATAACTGATTCTAAATCCCCAAGGTACATCAGTGCAACTATAATTGATTTAAAAGTGGTTTTAAAAGGGTTTTTTTGTTTTTAATGGACAACGCTTCAATGCTTTGTGGTGAATAAGTTAGTTTTATATACGAGTTAACATTTTTGTGAACAACTAAGTTAAACTCACAAATATCATTATTATTATTATTATTATTATTATTATTATTATTATTATTATTATTATTATTTTATTTATTTTAATGATTCGTAAATACAGAGCCGATTCATTTTTTAATGCTTTCCAGTCTCTGAAACTTTGGAACCGTGATTCTGAAGGTTTTGTCTAAATGATCGACAGCCACACATTTAATTAATCCCAATCCAATCATGTTAAAATTCTTGCTTGCATGATTCAGAGAAGGTTTGGTTTCATCTGTGTAATACGTGTGAACTTCTATTTAGAGGTGATCTTGTCGTGCTTTCGCTCCGCTCCACCTGCTTCTGTGTCCGTGTCGCTCTTCGGTTCGCTGTCGCGGTGCGTCGTGCGCGCTCCTTTTCGGCACAGGCATCTCCAGTCTTGAAAGACAAGCAGTCCCACCACGTTGATGGAGAGTCCGATGCTGCCGACAACAAGCACTAGAGCGGGGTTGTCGATGGCTTCGGGCTTTGCGAGTCGCTCAAGCGCTTGGGCCGACACGGAAAAGCGGATGGCGGCCAGGAACACGGCGTTCGCCAGCGCGCCCAGCACCTCGACGCGCACCAACCCGTACGTGCAGCGCGCAGAGGAGGAGCGGTGACGGACGCGCGCCGCCACGAGACCCACCGAGAGGGAGATGATGTCGGACAGCATGTTAAACGAGTCCGACACCAGCGCTATGGAGTTCCCGGCGTAACCGGCCACGATCTCGGCCAAGAAAAACACACTGGTCATGGTCAGCATGAAAACCAGGCGGCAGCTTTTCCCACTATAGCGGCCCATTTCTCATTCCAAAAGTGTCCTCCACTCTCCCCAAACTGATAGAAAGACAACAGATGATTCACTGCAAACGCCGTTAACCATTCCCACTCGAGATCCCTCTGGCTCAAACCATTCACTTGAACCCTGAACTGCGAGCGCGATGATGCTTCTAGGCTAATAAACCCGACAACACACCTGAACTTTGAGACGTTCCTCAAACCATTCTTTTACAGTGTGGCAGGGTGCATTATACTGCTGAAAGAGGCCACTGCCATTAGGGAATACCGTTTCCATGAAGAGGTATACCTGGTCTGCAACAATGTTTAGGCAGGTGATGCATGTCAAAATATCATCCACATAAATGCCAGGACCCAACATTGCCCAGAACATCACACTGCCTCTTCCAGCTTTCCTACTTCCCATAGTGCATCCTGGTACCATCTCTATCCCAGGTAAGTGACGCACATGCACCCATTCGTCCACATGATAGAAAAGAAACTATTAATCGGACCAGGCCACATTCTTCCGTTGCTCCATGGTCCAGTTTTGATGCTCACGTGCCCATTGTAGGTACTTTCGACAGTGGACAGAGATCAGCGTGGGGCGGCTGAGGCTCAGGTGGTAGAGTGGGTTGGAGGGTTTGGTAAATCGATCCCCTGCCCACATGACCCCACATGCTGAACTGTCCTTGGGAAAGACACTGAACCCTTAGTTGCTCCCGAGGGCAGGTTCTCTGCATCGCAACTCTGCTGAAATTGGTGTGTGAGTGTGTATGGTTAAAAAGGCGCTATATAGGTGCAGACCATTCAGGCATCTGCACTCTGACTGGTCTGCCGCTACGTAGCCCCATACACAGCACATTGTGTGTTCTCATGCCAGTTCATAGCCAGTATTATCTTTTTCAATTTGTGCTACAGTATGGGATCAGACCAGACGGGCTAGCCTATGCGCCCAACGTGCATCACAGAGCCTTGGGCACCCACGAACCTGTTGCCAATTCACAATTCATTTTGGAGAGGATCGTACCCAGTCGTCTAGCCATCACAGTTTGGTCCTTTTCCTGCTTCCAACTCATCAACTTCGAGAACTGATTGTAAGCTTGCTGTTTGATATATCCCACCTCTTAACAGGTGCCATGTAACGAGATAATCTATCACCTGTCAGTGGTTATAATGTGGTTTTAATGACTGATCGGTGTATATAATAATTACCTGTAAATTTAGACAGTACTTTACTGTGAGTTTTACAATTATTTGATATAAATGTTATTTTTACAGTGGATTTGTGTTCTCTTTTACACTTCAGAATAATGTGCACCTTGTTTGTTCCAAAAATGTATTAAGTGTGCATTTCATAAAGAGTGTTTTGTTTTTAAATCGTTGTTTTTGTTTTGCATGTGAGGTTACAGGTCAGGTCACCAGGTTTGTTTTTTATTTCTACTGCAATAAATACCATCAAACAATTCACTTTGTGATACGTGGTCAATAATTCACAGGTACAGTATCTTTACTGTAATTTATACTGTATCTGTTATTATCTTTACAGTTGATATGGAGTTTTGTGACACAACTTGCCTTGAAACACTTACGCTACTGTATGTAATGGACAGAAAATCTCCAAATAGTTTTTGGTTAAAAATAAACGCTTTCAAAAAAAAAAAAAAAAAAAGTTAAATTGATTTTTTTTAATTCTATCAACTTATTTGAGTTTGCGATAGTATAGTTTTAAAATTTCCTTTCTTTTATTCGAAACTTTTTTCTTTCTTTAAAATAACCATTTCCAAATTCTTTCTTTTAAAGTGCTACTTTCCAAAATCAAACTCTTGTTTTGTTTTCTGTTTTTTCTTGTTTTGGTTTTCTTTTTTTCTTTTTTTATTCAGTATTAATTTACTTCTTTATTTTTTCATTGCAAACATCATAATATTTTTCATTTATGATTTGTTTCAAAGCCGTGGTTTTAAAGTTGTTTTTTTTTGAAAAACATAATGTTGCCTGTGGCTTAGTGGTTAGCACGTTCACCTCACGCCTCCAGGGTCCGGGGTTCCCGCCGGGGCCATGTGTGTGCGGAGTTTGCATGTTCTCCGGGGGTTTCCTCCGGGTACTCCGGTTTCCTCCCCCAGTCCAAAGACATGCATGGTAGGTTGATTGGCAGGTTGGTAAATTGTCCGTAGTGTATGAATGGGTGTGTGAGTGTGTATGTGATTGGGCCCTGCCATGGACTGGCACCCTGTCCAGGGTGTACCCCGCCTTGTACCCGATGCTTCCTGGGATAGGCTCCAGGTTCCCCGCGACCCTGAAGAAGGAATAAGCGGTTGAAGATGGATGGATAATGTTGCCATTTTCTGTCTTTGTATTTAGTGGATTAGCCAGAAGAACTTGCGCATAATGTCATTCACTGAAGTAAAAAAAAATAAAATAGTGCTTTTGTTTCATTGGAAGTAAAGGTGTAATCGTGGTTCTGTGAACCTTGGATGGCCTTCAGGAGCAATGAGAATCACTTGCTTACCATACTAGGCATATGTATATACATGCCAAGACATCCTATAAATTAAGGTATGGCGCAGTATTTTTAATACTGTTTTCCCCCTAGTGCCCCTGATATCAATTAGTGATTAGTTACTTATGTAACTAATGTTTTATTGCACCCCCACTAGCCACCATGGGCTGTGAGAATCACCTGGGTAATGTATGCCAGCAATCCAACAACCCAGTGTCATGTGGAACCGACGCACTTTAAGACTGACTGGAAAGGTGTTCGGAGACGACGGCCACATTCATGACACTGGGAGGGTGATGTTAATCTTGTAGACCCAGGAGAATGGGCACACATTGATGCAGAGGTTTCAGCAGCACAGATCTCTATGTGGGCTGTGCTAAGGACATCCAACCACCCAGTGTAATGCTCCTCATGGAACGCAGCAAGGTCAATCAATTTGATTTACAAACTTGGCTTTAACAAAAATCCTGGGTTCAAACACAAGGTCACCCCAGAGTCGTCCCAAGCCATGTCCTCCCACTGTTTTTGCCGGACTGATCGCTCATTTTCAGAGACGCCTCTTTCAGTTTGGGATCTAGCATATGGCGGCACGACTTAAGGGACTCAAGGAGGAGATCTGGGCATTTAAGGAAATGTGATGGAAGGAGGTGTCTCAACACTTTCACAAAGGTCATCGTCATTTCCTGAGATCTCACAGAGTTGCGATCCATGTTCATGTGTTCATGATGGACTTGCCGTGGTGCGGGAACTGGCTGCTGTTTAGCATCCCTGGAGAAAAGTGTATATTTTGGGAATCATGCAGTGCACCACATCAAGCTTGTGTGATGCCCATTATTTACAGAACAGCTTCCACCAAAGACCCGTGGACTTTCAGGAGCGCTTCCTGGACTGTTGGATCGCAGTCTTGATCATGGCAGACCCACTTGTGAAGGAATCCGCCAGGGTGTTCAGTGTTCTAGCAAAAGCAGCCATTGTTGAACTGATTTTCTATTATTAGCGATAAGGACGGTAATGACGATGAATTTTGAAACATTCGTGGGCTTTGAGGCTTCGTAAATACACATATACCTTATATAAAGACTCGGTACGCATTTGTATTGTACATGTTCCCAGTCATGTTTCTGGAGTAGACCTTCCCTGCGCATTGCAGAGATTTTCCTGCGCCCAAAACACCTGATTCAACTAATAATGTGTGTCAGAGCAGGGAAAACACTCAAATGTGCACGACATGGGGTACTCCAGGACCAGAGTATATAACAGATTAGAACCGTGCTTTTCAAAGTGGGGGCCGCCAGGGGGCGCCCGGGGGGCCTCAACAATTTGGTGTGAAAAATAAATAAATACATGATTTTCTCTTTCTCACGCTCAGACAACCCCACACACACATACACAATAAACTGGTATTTCAGCATACAAGATTGGCTGTTGGTAAATGGGCGCTCATGCAGTTAATGTGCAGCAAGTGTGAAACAGTTTTGATGTGTCTCTGGTGTATCTACATTCTCTTTAACACCTCAGCTGCGTTGTTTTGTACTAAGATTTATTGAAATTCTGTTCAAACTCAACAAAAATTACAACGCACTTGACACCATCCTTTGGATGAGACGTTGAACCGAGGTCCTGACTCTCTGTGGTCATTAAAAATCCTAGGACACTTCTCATAAAGAGTAGGGGTATACCCCCGGAGTTCTGGCAATGTCTTTTCATAGCCCCTAATAATCTCAATCCCTGAATTGGCTACATCACTCCTCTCCACCAATAGCAGGTGTGTGGTGGGCGTTCTGGCGCATCATGGCTGTCAATCATCCAGGTGGATGCTACACATTGCTGGTGGGTGAGATTTCCCCTCATATAATGTAAAGCGCTATATAAATGTAAGGAATTATTATTATTATTATTTTATTATTATTATTATCATCATCTTGGGCTTTCACTAGACTCAAGTGTGGCTTCTGCTTGGTTGGAACGAAAACCTGCTCCCACACCGGACTTTCCAGATACGATTAGGCACCCCTGACTTACACGTTAAAAAACAGTCCAAAGACGAGACTTCGCAATGAAACGAAATGAGGGAGGAAGTTTTGTACAGATAATAACAACCGTAAATTGGCAACAGGTGTGTATGATTAGAATGTGAAGGGCTTGTGTGAGGATATTTGGTGAGAGTCAATGAAGTGTGTTTTCTGGCGGCATTCCTGGGCGTCACTGTGTGAGGGCCAGGTTTGTTTTCTTCAGTAACAAACAATTCAAATCAAACAGGTCACCTTTTCACATGTAGTGAATTATTGACAGTTACAGTATCTCTACTCTAAATTATATTGTGTCTATTATCTTTTGAGTTGTTAAGCTGAGTTTGGGATACAACAATAAACACCTATGATACAGTATCTAATATACAAAACATTTCACTATAGGTTGTAGTAAAGAAATCAATAAACACTCCTAACTACCAGGGGCTAGGAGAATCACCTAGGTCATATATACAAACAATTTTATGAGGAATTGTGTTGTTGTGGCAAGAATCGGCTTAGAGAAGGAACCCACTGTGTCTTTCTTTCATGACAGATGAACAGCTGGTCTGAGGATTGGATACGGTCCAGCTGCATTCTTGCCTTCCTGGAATGGTACAAGTTCAATCAATTGAACCACAGAAGTGGGTGACGAGATTTCAGGTATTTAACCACAATGCCACGGTAGTCGACTGGCTACCAATGCATGTTTCCAGGGTGCTGAATTCTGAGCAGATTTCCTTCAAGGCAGATACGGCAGTGCGGCTTCAACACTCTGTTGGTTGATGTAGCTGACCATCACAATGCTTGACATTATGGGGGTGATGATATGGGTGAGGGCCAGCTTGACCACTCTCAGTTCTGGCTGGTTGATGTGTTCTGATCTTACACCAGACCTGTTCCCCCACAGCTGCTGCCCAGCCTGTGAAACATCTACATAATGTTAAAAAAACCAAAACAAAAAAAAAACCTTAGAGATAGGCTGAAGGCTGGGAATTTGAATGGGAATGTCAGCCCTTTCATAGAAGACATTTAAAAAAACATGTGTTTTGGGTAAATGGTGTGATAAAAAAGAAACATTGTGGAGATACATGGACATGAATCATGAACCAGGCCTGCTATATAACAACCTTAACATGGAAAAAAAATTAGTGCTTAAGAGCCAGTTTAACCCTCTGAACTTTAGAATTAAATGAGAACCACCTTAAAGGGTTCAAGGTGTTGGACCACTGATCGGAAGGTCGTGAGTTAAAATCCCAGCACCACTAAGCTGTCACTGCTGGGCCCTTGAGCAAGGCCCTCAACCTTCAACTGCTCAGATGTATAAATGAGATAAACGTAAGCCGCTCTGGATAAGGGTGTCTGCCGAATGCATTAAATGTAAACGTAAATGTACTGTAAGGAAGTAAAGTGAATAGAAACTTTTTTGGAATGGTGAGGGCTACCAATCATCTCTGTACACACACACACACACACACACAGAATGATTGAATACTTCAGTAATATTAGTTGAAGTATTAAACATAGGACAGGATGTTGGTTATTATATCTGGTGTTATAAACTGATAACTCAACCAAATTAGACAAACAGACTTAAGTAATTGTAAAATTACAGTTTGATTTACAGTTAGTTAACATTAACAGCTCCAGGAAATCAAATTCCTTTACTGATAGTTCCAATTTCGTACAGATTTCAAAGGCCATATAACATTAATGAGTGTGGATATAATAAGGAGTGCTTTATTGCCTCATATAGCTGTGGCATATGCTACAAAGTACAGTTTGCAATACTGTGTGCAATTCCTGTCCTTGTGTACCCTTAATTCTTCATATAATTCCACAAAATGAAAAAAAAAAAATATATATATATATATATAGTATACCTTGTAGCAAAGCCAAAATGCTATGAACATACTTTAAATCTATTTACATATCATTATTTATATAGCAGCTTCCATAAATTGAAAGTATAGCTCAAAGCGTGTTGCACTTTGTGTCAAAAACTCACAATTCAATAAAGAGATTGCATGAATTATATTTGGTCAGAAGTACAAAGCTAAAGTACATGACGTGACATGACGTGACTGTGGTAACTAAGCAGTGTTACAGTTAGAAGTAAGCATTCTCGTGATGAAGCAACTATTTTATTGTGTAGTAATAAAAGACCGTCGTGGTGTGATTATTGACTCTTGTTTGACGCTCATGTAGATAAAATGACTAGTATACCCTTTTATTTTGCCCTCTCAGAAACACCGCTAAGATAAGATCAGTCCGTACAGGATGTCGCAGAGCATTTTTTTGCGATTTCGCCACAGCTTTTTAAAAAATTTGCGATGCAACTTGCATAGCTTCAATCAACTTGCAATCGCACGACATTGTTTCGCCCAGTCTTTCACGGTGATGTTTGTTGGTAAATGAGACCTTTCAGCTGTACTCGTGTTCAACGCATGTGAATCGAAGAGCGCGTGTTGTGATGACGTCACATGATGCGTCCTGGAACAAATCTCCGGGGAAAAAAACGGCGTTCATTAAAGAAAATCGCAAGATCCTCCGAATATTGCAGAGTTTGCTTGATTTTGCGTTCATTCCTGCGATCGAAAAATCCTAGAGGGACTGTAAGAGAAAAAAAAAAAACAGTTCATGCTTTTATAGTCTCTAGGTTGAACTGTCGTCTGGATGTTACAGTAGGTGCATGGACATGTTCCAGTTAGTCCAAAACGCAGAAGCCTTACTAGAACATTTGATCATGTTACCTCTATTTTATCCACACTTCATTTGCGTCCAGAAAAGTATTACAAAAAATGACTAACGGCCTATAAAGCACCGAACAGTGTTGCCTCACAGTACTTTTGGTCTATTATGATCCACCACGCCTGCTTTGATCAAAACATTTAGGTTCTCTATCAATACCTACAATAATGAGTGCTACAGGAGGGCTTTTTCTTCAAAGCCCCACAGCTATGGAATAGACTTGCAGTTAGATATTTAGTACAGTACTCAGGCACTGTCAGTTTTTAAGCCGAGGTTGGAAACCTATTGTTCAGTTAGGCATTGTGTCAAATACCTTTTCTCATATGTTAAAGGCATTGGCCTGGAGAGTTCTAGTCATCTGCCATGTTTTCATGCTGTCGGCCCACCCGCTCTCATGATATCGCATGATGGTGGTCCCTGCATGCTTGTGCTACCTCCTGGCTCTTGCTTTTAATTATGCTGTCATAGTCATAAATGCTGGAGTTCCAGCTTGCACTCTGATCACAATGCACACCCTTTAAAACAAGTGTCCGATAAGTACATACATAGTCATTTATCATACTGCCTGATATGGTCTCGGTGCCAAATCCTGACACACCCAACAGATCCACCCGGTGCTTTCTAATGTACTCCTGCTTGGAGCTTTCTGCACCTGTGACTCAACATCTGCAGCTGTGGATGGTCGAGATGATTACCCTAAAGCCAATTCCCACCCCTGCCAAAAAAAAAAAGGTTTATGATCAAGATGCATTCATGGTTCAGTGGATAATCTGAGATGTACCGAAGAACTGCTGCTGCAATCATAATGTGATCAGATATAATCATAAAGATTATACTGTGCTCATCCCAGACCTTTTTTTTTCACACTTACTCATACTGAAGGTCTTTTCAGCACACTGGTACTGTTCTACTCACATCTGCTACTAACGTTTTGGTGCCAGATACCACAGCACACCTTCAGAGATTGTCTGGAGTCCATGTCTCGACGAGTCAGCTGTTTTGGCAGCACAGTGGGCACCTACACAATATTAGGCAGCTAGGTATAATGCTATGGCTGATCGGTGGATAATGCCACTATCTGCAGTCACCCAGAAGTGGACAGATTTCCTTTCGAGTCTTGTTCCTTTCAAGGTGTCTTCCTCATTTAATCACAGAGCTTTTTCTCGCCTATGCTGCCTTTGGATTGCCCATTAAGGATTTAAATCTATATCCAGACTTTTATCAAGCTGCTTTATAACAAGAACTATTGCTAAAATTCTATACAAATACAAACAAATAAAAGTCAACTGTTCTAATATGAAGGCTGCTGTTTTGGCCAGTGGTGATCATTCAACCTAGTCAACAAAGCACAGCTTGTACACCGCGAACAGTAGAAAAACACTTCATGTAGTACCCAGAGAGCCTAATATCACAGTATTTGCAAGTTCACAGTGAAAAATATTACTAGGACACTGAGTCATGCGTATATCTGACCTAGGCGTGAATGAGACACGATGATTTTAGCACGAATGTCACAGAGACGAAATGTCTCAGAATGCTTCTTTGTATTGATGTGTCTCCAATCGCTCTTGAGGTATGCATAGGAGGGTCTGGCTTTTCTGCTGCTGTCTACGTTTTGCCTACCGATGATCATCAACCTCTCTGTTTCAGCACTACACCACAACTCCACTTCTTAATCATGGCTCATATGTGCTGATTGAGTCTTAACAACTTGATAACAAGCTTGCAATTTCACAAATGGTGAACATTTTTTTTTTTGGTTTAAGATAACATAACAAGTTTAACATAATCACAGTTGTCTTTTAGTAGCTTATCATATTAATGCAGCAAAGATGCCTTCAAAAATAATCCAATGAAATGTTTCTACATAGAAAAAAACCAAACAAACAAAACATAAACAGCAGTAAACAGTTTATTTGGTGTGACAAAAAAATAGAAATAGTAGTGTCCGGTACAATTGGTACAGTTTTATAAGGAAATGAGATGTAAGTTTTATTGAGCATCTTTTAGAACCAGAATCTTTTTATTTTTGGAGTAAAACCCAGCAGCTTTCATTGTTTTTTATGGCTAAAAAGTGTCTCTTACCACTTTAATATGCTTAATAGTCGAGATATTGAGGTTTCTGTAAAAGCTGGTGGTTTCGTAATGCCGATACATAGAGGTAATCACTAAAAACGAATTAGGGAAATTGAAAAACAGGCCAAGCAACCTGTATTGGACCACTTGAGATGGAATGACCCATCACGAAAAATCACGTGAAAATAAATGTATTGCGTAAGAAAGAAAGAAAGAAAGAAAGAAAGAAAAAGAAAGAAAGAAAGAAAGAAGAAAGAAAGAAAAATCACAGGAAACTAAATGAAAACATCTCAAGGGGAAAATTAATTATGGCAAAAAGAAATCACATTTGAAAAATAAATGAATCTTTTTAAATATAACATGAAAATAAATGTCTGGAAAAATCACAGGAATATAAATAAATCATTTGAGGTAAAAAAAAAAAAAAAAAAAAGGGCATGTGGAAATTTTGTGAAATAAATAAATGTATTCACATGTGAGGTGTTCTGGGAGGGATTTTGTGTCACGTGTCATTTCTGATTTTGTTTATGTTTATTTCATGGTTATTCTGTACTGTATGCTTATTTTTTTTTTTTTTTAAACTAGCTTATGGCTCCACCTAGCGTTCACACTTGGTAACTGGACTGCGTTAAACACAGGTCTGAACTGATGACTCGGTGGTTTAAGAGGCATGCGACCAGTTCATATTTGTAGTGGGAACAGAAATGCGTCTTGCTGCGTCCCAGACAATACCAAAATGTCTGGGTTGCCATGTTTGGGTTTTTCCATGTCTAATCGAGCTATTTTGAATTGTCCAGCCAAGCTATTGATGTATATGAAACGTTGATATTTTTTCCTTTTGTCTGCCACTTTTGCATATACTGTATAAATTATACATTCACACACCCATTCATACACTACGGACACTTTGGACATGCCACTCAGCCTACCATGCATGTCTTTGGACTGGGGGAGGAAACCGGAGAACCCGGAGGAAACCCCCAAAGAACATGGACACTCCGCACACACAGAGAAGCGGCAGGAATCGAACCCCAAAACCTGGAGGTGTGAGGCGAATGTGCCAACCACTAAACTTGATTGCATATCGTATAGCTACAACGCAGGCACAATTACAGTATATGTTTGATATTTGACAGTATATATGAGTTTTATAGGCCTGTGAACTATGGTGAAGTTCATTAGAGCTGTGTTTGAGTGGCTGATTACACCCAGTGACTTTAGACTTACAAGGGAGTCTTTATTTTTTATTTACCTCCCTCTGGTTGTTGAAAACATATTAAACATGATAAAACGGGCCAACGCAGCAGTAAAAGGCACCAAATCGATTTATGAAATCACTTTATTGTTTTACGGACAGATGTGACAGTGGATGCTTCGTGGAGTTACTATCTGTTACTATCTACTCGGGTCAGTATCCTAACCGTGCGCCCTCTAATATTATATAGTAATATGAATAAATAATAATAGTAATAATAATAATAATAATAATAATAATAATAATAATAATAATAATAACAACAAACAAACGACAGCAATAATAATATTTTTATGGTTGTCAAAGTAAGAACATTTAAATAGAAAATAAATCAATAAATAAATAGGCCTACAAATAAATACAGATAAACATAAAATAAAAGTATAAACTATTTCAAATCAGTTGTATACAGAATACCACCAATTATTATTATTACTATTATTATTATTATTATTATTATTATTATGCTTATGATGATGATGATGTGGGATTTCTTTTTTCTTTCTTTCTTTTTTTTCTGTGCGTTTCTCCGAGTTTCAAGAAACGAGTCTGCTACACGACTCTCCGAATCCCTATTCCTGAATGGGGAATCGATTCGGTGTCGACTCCCAGCGTCATTTTACGCGGTCTGAGTACATACGGGTCCTCGTGACGTCACGGACACGCACCGCTTTCACGTGCGCTCTTTCTTTCTCGGGCAGCTTTGCCGAAGCAGTAGAGAGTTGTCTGTGTTTCAAAGCGGATGGACGACGACGATCGATTAGTTGCTCAATAAAAATCTCTACAGCCTCGAATTTCGTTCTGCGAAGCAAGATACCACAATGCCGGCGTACTTCCAAAGACCGGAGAACGCTCTGAAAAGAGCGAACGGTAAGCGCCCTCGAGCTCCGTGCAAGTCGGGCTGCATCATGGCGCCGTCGCCGCCATCTTTCTCCCATCAGCGTGAAGCCAGGCCATTGGGCGGATCCCAATTCGCGTCAATCGCCCCTACCTTGGAGCACTATCTAGGGTATAGAATAATGGCGGGTGACACACTATGTAGTCCGTGTATGTGCAATGTGGGACACCGCCCGTGTTTCAGCGGTAGTGGGCCTGTTTAGCTTAGGAAGCTAGCTAACATATGTATAGCAAAAAAAACCCATTTTGGTGTAATTAGCACGTAATATAGAGAATAGTTTAAATATATAGAGTCCAAATGTCTCTCTTTTGTACACAGAAGTTCAGTTTATAATCGCACACAGTTCAATACTGTTCAGGGTTTTTATTCCAAAATGTCTGCGTGGTCTGGGGTTTTTTTTTTGGTTGTTTTTTTTTTAAACCTGCTATTTTATCCCAGCACAACACTTAAACATAAATACATTGGACAAATGATGGATAATTAAATACCTTGATGTCCTTTATTGTTATGATCTCAGCATTCATAGCAGAGAAATCATCAGATATTGGTATTAGTAGAATATAGAATATAGAATGATGGAGGGTGCACACTATGTAGTCCGTGTATGTGCCATTTTGGGACACAGCCCGTGTTGCAGCAGTAGTTGTGGGCCTGCTTAGTTTAAAACGCTATCTAACCTAGATAATTAATTACCACGATGTCCTTATTGTTATGATCCCAGCATTCATAGCAGAGAAATCATCTGGTATTGGTGCTAATTTATCGAAATGCAATCTGTTTCCCCCCGTGTCTCTGTCTGTCTCTCTCTCAGAGTTCCTCGAAGTTGGTAAAAAGCAGCCTGCTCTGGACGTCCTCTACGATGTCATCAAGAGCAAAAAGCATCGAACATGGCAGAAGATCCACGAGCCGATCATGCTCAAGTACCTGGAGCTCTGCGTGGACCTGCGCAAGAGCCACCTGGCCAAAGAAGGGCTTTACCAGTACAAGAACATTTGTCAGCAGGTTTGTGTTTTCCGGTGAAGAGCCGCCACGTCTCGGTTTGTCTTTACGCTAAATGTAGGATTTTTAGTCACTGACAGATGCAAACGTGTGTGGTGGTAGTATGACACATGAAAGTTTGGGCACCCTCATTATCTACCTATATGTATCTTATTTATTTATTTTATTTAATGCCCCCCCCCCCAATTTTATTGTAATAATAATAATAATAATAGTCATCAAATCTTTGGAGTAACACAAATGGAACTCTGCGAGTTATGTTGTGATTTTAAAAACAAACAAACCAAAAAAACACCCCTTTTTGCTTAGACTTTCCAAAAATCGTCTGTCTGTGACGGACAGGGTTTTTAAAATGTAGGATTTTTAGTCACTGACAAATGCAAACGTATGTGGTAGTAGTATGACACGAAAGTTTAGACACTCATTATCTATCTATCCATCCATCTATTTATTTAATGTTCCCCCTACATTTTATTAAAATAATAATAAGTCATCAAAACTTTGGAGTGGAACACAAATGGAACTATGCGAGTTATGTTGTGATTTTTAAAAAAAGGCGCATAAAAAAAATTTGTAATGAATTGTACATTTAATCATACACCTTCAGAAGGTTTCAAAAGGTTTTTAAGATCACGAGAAACGTTTGTTGCGTGTCTCCAAACGTTTGACGTAAACAAGCGGAGCAAACAGACAATAGACTGCAATATGGTTGGATGTAAACTGTTAATATGGATATATGTACAAAAGCTCTAGATTCTATCTTGTAGAAGTAGTTAAAGATGTGGTAAAAATTGGGATTAAGCGCAAGTGCAATAACCTCGAATTTGTCAAATCATGTTTTTGCTCTGTTTAAAAGAGCGTGGTTATTGTAGACATGGATGAGGAATCATAATTCTAATGATGTTGCGGCTTTAGTGCTCCCTGCTGGGAGAAATGGATATTACACCGTCGTTATCCTATTGCATGGAGAGAATTGCCTTAAAGGAGTAGTCTGATTTTTAAGACCGCATCATTTTGGTGAAGTTCATTTCGTGGTCAATAAAATATCTGCTCAGAGTGCGGGGAAAGTAATACATGACATGGACGACCAACATCCGGTCAGTCAGAACAAGGGGTCGTCGGTCATGGTGCCTGTCGGTTCAGAAACCTGGGTGTAATAGTGTCTGTTAGGGTGTGACTTTAAAGATAATGCTAAAGGGAGGGGCTGGGTTTTTTCTGAGTAAAAACATTTTTTAGCTAATAATTATAATTGAGCTGGGTATACCTTAACCCCTCCCTTATCTCCTAAAACCTATTGCTTTTGCCTCTCAGGTGAATATCAAGTCTCTGGAGGATGTGGTTCGCGCGTACCTGAAACTCGCAGAGGAGAAGACTGAGACGGCCAAAGAGGAGTCTCAGCAAATGGTTTTGGACATCGAGGACCTGGATAACATTCAGACGCCAGAGAGGTGCGTGACCATATCAAATATGTTTATTTTGTGGTGAATTTTAGCCTAAATCAAAGAGTTAGTTAAATTTGATCATGTTTTGAAAATTTTTATTTCACCTTGACAGCGTGCTGCTGAGTGCTGTGAGTGGAGAGGACACTCAGGACCGTACTGACCGCCTGCTGCTCACTCCTTGGGTCAAGTTCCTGTGGGAGTCGTATCGCCAGTGTCTGGACCTGCTGAGGAACAACTCCAAAGTGGAGCGTCTGTACCATGACATCGCGCAGCAAGGTCGGTGCATGACGCAGACTCATCGCAGATCTTACACAGAAGTTCGTCACTTCTTAATACGAAATCTTTTTTTTTTTTTTTTCCAGCTTTCAAGTTCTGCTTGCAGTACACCCGCAAGGCAGAGTTCCGTAAGCTGTGCGATAACCTACGCATGCACCTGGGTCAGATCCAGAGGCACCACAACCAGAGCACGGCCATCAACCTGAACAACCCCGAGAGCCAGTCGATGCACCTGGAGACTCGTTTGGTGCAGCTGGACAGCGCCATCAGCATGGAGCTCTGGCAGGTGAGGACACGAAGAACTGGCACGAATGAGTGCGTTATGATTAACGGACATGCGTGTGTGTAAAAACATGCCAGGGAGATACACCACCGGTCAGAATTTTGTGGACACTCGACTGAAATGTTTCTCGTGATCTTAAAAACCTTTTGATCTGAAGGTGTATGATTAAATTTTTGAAAAGCAGCCTATAATCGGTAATGTATATCAAGTGTAAGGATAGGAATAAACCCGTACTACTACACAACCTATTTGTTTTAGGAAGCTTTCAAGGCAGTCGAGGATATCCATGGACTGTTTGCCCTCTCGAAGAAGCCCCCCAAGCCCCAGCTGATGGCCAACTACTACAACAAGGTGTCCACGGTGTTCTGGAAATCGGGTAACGCTCTGTTCCACGCCAGCACGCTGCACCGCCTCTACCATCTCTCCAGAGAAATGAGGAAGAACCTCACCCAGGAGGAAATGCAGAGGTTAGTTAGGTTCTTTTGACTTTTTATCTAGCAAAGAAATCAGAACGTCAGCGCTGGAAAAACGCGGACCGTTTTAAACGTGACTCTTTCCGCAGGATGTCGACTCGTGTGCTTTTGGCCACTCTGTCCATCCCGATAACCCCAGAGCGTACCGATATCGCCCGCCTGTTGGATATGGACGGGATTATTGTGGAGAAGCACCGCAGACTGGCCACTTTGCTTGGCCTGCAGTCGCCACCCACTCGCCAGAGCCTCATCAACGATATGGTAATCTCTATCTCGATGCAGAAAAGCCGGGAAGCCATCCATATTCTTTAGACTTGTTTTCTTTTTCTTTCGCTCAAATATCGGGTAACCAAGTCATGTTACACGTCGATCGTCTTGCAGGTGCGGTTCAATCTTCTCCAGTACATCGTCTCTGACGTGAAGGAGCTGTACAACTGGCTGGAGGTGGAATTCCATCCCCTCAAACTGTGTGGACGGGTCACCAAGGTAAAGCCCTGAAATTTGCGACTTGACTGATTTAGTCGGAGTTACGGCCGTTGTAAGTCCTTGTCCGATTGTCTCCAGGTGCTGAACTGGGTGAAGGATCAGGCCGAGAAGGAGCCTGACCTGCAGCATTACGTTCCTCACTTACAGAGCAACACCATTCTTAGACTTCTGCAGCAGGTTGGTGTGCTGACTTCACGTTCTATTCAAATTCTATTCAGCTGCGGGAACTTTTTTGTGTCTTTGAACGAGACCGAATGTGTGCGAATCCTCTGGTGTAATGCTTTCAGGTGGCTCAGATCTATCAGAGCATCGAGTTCAGCAGGCTGGCCTCTCTGGTGCCGTTTGTGGATGCCTTCCAGCTGGAGCGCTCCATCGTTGATGCTGCACGTCACTGTGACCTGCAGGTACGTTGCATATAGTTGTCCTTTCTGTTTACGTTTGTAACAATGTCCTACAGCTACAGAATTATTGAACTGCGGTCTTTTCAGGTGCGCATTGACCATACGTCCCGAACACTAAGCTTTGGCTCGGATCTGAACTACTCGACTAAAGAGGACGCCCCCGTGGGACCGTTCCTGCAGAACATGCCTTCTGAACAAATCCGTAACCAGCTCACGGCCATGTCCTCCGCTATGGCCAAGGCCATTCAGATCATCAAACCGGCCTCCATTCTGGTAAGGAAGTCTCGTGTGTAGGTTCTTGCTACTTTGTCTGTCTTTTTATTTATCTCACTTGCTCTTTAATTAATTTTTTTTTAAATCTTCCCCTTAACGAGTCACATATTTCATTTTGCCCTTGCTTTTCATTTCCTTTTGTTTTTTTGTTTTTTTGTTTAGGTAAGAAGTGGTAATACATTTCTGCCCCTTAAATTGTCCTGCCTTTTATTGCTTGCTCTTTGGTTATGTCTAATGTGCTCCACATCTCCAGATTATCTCTTTTATATGCTCTGTTGCATAGCTCTCATTGTTGAATGTTCCTCCTGTAGCAAGAGCGGGAGGAGCAGAGTCAGCAGGCCATCACTGCCTACCTTAAAAATGCTCGTAAGGAGCACCAGCGCATCCTGGCTCGTCGCCAGACCATCGAGGAGCGCAAGGAGCGTCTGGAGAGCCTGAACATCCAGCGTGAGAAGGAGGAGCTGGAGCAACGCGAGGCCGAGCTCCAGAAGGTGCGCAAAGCCGAGGAGGAGCGCCTGCGCCAAGAGGCGAAGGAGCGGGAGAAGGAGCGCATCATGCAGGAGCACGAGCAGATCAAGAAGAAGACCGTGCGCGAGCGCCTCGAGCAAATCAAGAAGACCGAGCTGGGAGCCAAAGCGTTTAAAGACATCGACATTGAGGTACGAAGGGCGGAGTCCAGGATGTGAAATGGAGCATGATGAGCGTTGCACAAATCTAATCTGAAGAGTTTAGTTACATTGTCCTGATTGCTTTTTGGTTGTCATTTGGAGACAGGTGGAAAAGATTATACACCGGTTTCCATGTGTGTGTGTGTTGACCTGTATCTCTTTCTCTCTATAGGATCTGGAGGAGTTGGACCCTGATTTCATCATGGCCAAACAGGTGGAGCAGCTGGAGAAAGAGAAGAAAGAGCTGCAGGAACGCTTGAAGAATCAGGAAAAGAAGGTAGGCTTGTTGGTTTCATGAAGACACATTAACCTCATTTAGTTCACACAGTCTGATATTTGATCTTGCATTCCATCCTACGCGGTCTCCACGTGTTCATGCTTCACGTGTACACCCATCCTAAACCTGGATTCCATTTTGCAACTATTAATATTTGTGAAACTGTACGACAGGCACGCTTATTCATAATAATAATAATAATGCATTAAATACACGAGGGTTTTGTACGTTTAATGTGTTTCAGATCGACTACTTTGAAAGGGCGAAGCGCTTGGAGGAAATCCCCATGATTAAAAAAGCCTATGAGGAACAGCGCGTCAAAGATATGGAACTGTGGGAGCTCCAGGAGGAGGAGAGGGTAACGCCTTACAGTCCATCTCGGCAGTCTGCACAGATGAAAAGATACTCCTCTGCTTTCCTTTAGAAGTGTTAGATAAGTTCTGACAAAGAACTTGTGCATACTTGAGACGATATTCTTGGACACTTTTTTTTGTTTTGTTTTGTTTAATTTTTGACTGGCTAGAGAGAGCTAAAGTCCCTGGTTCAGTGTCAGAACTGTATTTGTAATAATCGCCAGGACCTAATTCATCCTAATGGCGATGCTCTTATAAGAACTTTTGCTTAAGATGGTCAGTTTTGTTACCTTGCGTTCTTTTCAGCTGGAAATGAGAGAAGTAGGTGTGAATGTGCGTGTGTATCGATTTCTAGAGAAAAGGTGGAAGCATTATTTCACAATGTCATAATTGTGCACGTCTGTATCAGATCAGCAACATGAAAGTGGAGCGGGAGAAGGCGCTCGAGCACAAAAAGAGGATGTCCAGGATGATTGAGGACAAGGAGAACTTCGTATCTAAAATAACAGCTGCCCGAAGTTTCATCTACGAGGTTGGAAAATAGAAGTTTTTTTTATTTATTTATTGATTGTGTTTCGTTGGCTGTGAACACCACAGCAGGTGGCACAAATGTTCTGTAACTGTGTGTGTGTGTGTGTGTGTGTTTTATTGTGAAGTGTTCATTTTCTCCAAGGCAGAGCTGTGTGTAAATGACACACATATTTTCTTAAATTTTTTACTTTTAAAGGAAAAACTGAAGCAGTTCCAAGAGCGCTTGGTCGAGGAGAGGAAGCAGCGCCTCGAAGAGCGCAAGAAACAGCGCAAGGAGGAGCGACGAAACTCCTTCTATCGCCAGAAAGAGGAGGAGGCCCAGAGGATCATGGAGGAACAGCTAAAAAAGGGTACTGCTCGTCATTAAAAGAACTTCACACTCTCTTTATTCATAACGTACTCCGTAGCTAACACATCTGGAGCACGCAAATACCAGGCAGTTCTTTTACTCACAAAACAATTCAAGTCAACTCCATTCTATAGTAATAAGATAATGGTAGGATAGATTTCCACCACCGTGATAAGGGGGGGGGGCACCTTGACGCACCACACCTGGCATCACTGATCCCTACCTTAAGAACCGTGTGTTTGTTCGAGTACGGGAAAACATGTCTCTGACGTAGTAATGCCGCACGCTGTATAATGTGGCGGTTGGAGTTCAGTACATGTTATGTGCTTGTCTGATATTCACCGCTTTTTGGGATGTGTAGTTCTGACGCCCGTTATCGTATTTCCGTTACTTGCTGAGTCATCGTATTGTTCCCGACCGGTGTGTTTCAGAGCGCGAGGAGCGCGAGCGTCAGGAGCAGGAGCAGAGGGAGGAGGAGGAGCGCGAGTATCAGGAGCGCCTGCGCAAGCTAGAGGAGCAGGAGAGGAAGCAGCGGGCCAGGCAACAGGAAATCGAAGAGCGCGAGCGGCGTAAGGAGGAGGAGATGAGAAGGCCCCCGGAGGAGAAGCCCAGCAAAGTAAACACACACACACATACTTTGCTCCCTGTTTCTCTCTGGTGCTTCCTCTTCTTCCATCATGCTGATCTGACCCGCTGTGAAGAAATGTTAGAAGAAATCAATGTGTTTTTTTAGGACTGCTCGTTCCCTCACTCACGTTATTGTTAAAATGGCTCCTAACTCGCTTAATGTGACCGCTGGAAGCCTAGAAGCTTGGAACTTACCTAAAAACCTTTTGTAAATAAATAGATAAATAAATATGGGGTGTCCCAAAAATCCGGAGAACAATAAATAAATGGCAGAACAAACACTTTTATTTACAGAGCTTGTTCAGTATGTCCACAGTTTTAAGCCTAATATCCATTCAGTGTAAATATGTTTTATATATATATATATATATATATATATATATATATATATATATATATATATATATATAATAAATATATATATATATATAATATATATATATATATATATTATATATAAATAAAAAAATATGTGTGTGTGTGTATAATGATGTCTGGAGTGTTTGGCTTTGAAATTCAGCCACAGTGACGTCCGGCAGGGTTTTCCAGACTCCTCCGTACTGCGCTTGACTGATCTAATGGGGAAACATTGATTTGGACACGTGGTCACAGGCGTTAGAATTTTACTCCTCTGAGTGAACAAAGCTACACTTGTAAAACCAATATTATTGTTTTAACATAAATTAAATGGTAGATATGTGTTCAGTTACGAGGTAATTAAAGTTCCTAGACACTGATTATGTAACGGCCAGCTCCACAGCGCCGACCGGTCGTCTCGTTAAACTAGTTTAATGGCCGTGAAGTGAAGATAAACACTACAGTAAAAGTAAACTACGCCTCTAACTCTCTTGACATTGTTTTGCTGATTAACCGCTGACAGTCCGATAACCTCCAGAGTCAATAATCTTTGTGGTGACAGCTGTACATTTTTATCACAGTTGCGATGATGGTTTGCAAAATTTCACATTTTGCCTTGTAGCTCATGAATATATGGCGATCAGGTCAGAGGTTAATTTGCACTAATGACAGATACACGTCACTTACAGGCACAAGAGTGAAAAATGAATAGTGATGGACCGATTATTAGTTTTCCCGATATCTAAGCATTTTCCCATAATCGGTTCTCGATATTGTAATATCGCAGGACTACATCTCAGGAAAGATGAGTCAACAACTGCAAATATCGCTTATAAAAAAACCAATGATGGTATATCTCTAAACATTTTAGTAGATCGGTAACGCTGGTACTTTAAGTTGATGGCGGGGTTGTTCAGGCAGGTCTCAGGCTCATTAAATGTCTCCCTATTCCAGCAGGACTGGGGTGAAAAGGAAGAGGGTGGTGGTGGTGGTGGTGGGTGGAGGAGGCGTACAGAGACCAACGACTCGGAGTGGAGACGCCCCGTTCCTGACAAGTGAGTGGATAACATTTGACATCAGGATTCTTTTGCGAGGTCGGACACTGGTATACTCCCGTCGATATCTTGGAGAAATAAAGTTTGGTCCTTTTGTGGTTTAGGTGTACTTAACCCCTTGGTTAACTTTTGAAACAGGGACTGGCGTCAGGAAGGGCGTGAAGAACCCGAGCGTGAGGAGCGTGAGCCATCCTTCAGAAGAAGCGGAGAGGGTTCCCGCCGTGGGCCTTCGGATGACCGAGGCCTTCGTAGGGGCTTTGATGACGATCGCGGTCCCAGGCGTGGTGGCTTTGATGACGATCGCGGTCCCAGGCGTGGTGGCTTTGATGACGATCGCGGTCCCAGGCGCGGTGGCTTTGACGACGATCGCGGTCCCAGGCGCGGTGGCTTTGACGACGATCGCGGTCCCAGACGCGGTACAGACGAGGATCGTGGACCGAGAAGGGGATTTGATGATGACCGTGGTCCCCGGCGCGGATTGGATGAGCCCAAACTATCCAGACGTGGCGCTGATGATGACTGGGGTCCTAGGAGAGGCGTCAGTGGTGATGATGAGAGAGGAGGAGGAAGGAGGAGCGGTGATGACCCCAAGCCTTGGAAACCTTTGGCAAAACCAGGTATGGATGGTGGAGTCTAGGAATATTTCTGAATATCTGTGTTTGTGTGTGGCGATCATCACCAAAGTATTTGGCAAATACTGCTCTTGTTTCTGAAAGAAACCTCCCCAAAAGCAGGTGGTTGGAGAGAGAGGGAAAAGGCCCGTGAGGAGAGCTGGGGTCCTCCACGTAACTCTGGTACTCGTGATGACGAAGATGGCGAAAACGATGAAGATGAGAATCGTGAGGGAGAACGTTTCCGAGAGCGGCGTCCTCCCAGGTACTTGTGTGATCCGCAGACGTTTGGTGTCTGGTTTGGTATAACGATGAAATAGCTTGTGCGTGGGCCGGGTCCAGTGTGAACCTTAAACATACCATACCGTGTGTGTTTGTAGGGAGGAGGGAGTCTGGAGGAGAGGCGGATCTGATGAACCCAACAGTTGGCGTGACAGTCGACGTGACGACTTCGATCGCGACGATCGTCGTGAACGCCATGACCTCCGAGATCGCAGGGATGACCGTGATCGTGACAGGCCCTTGCCCCGGGACCCTGATGATGGTGAACCCCTTGTTTATATTCTGTCACTCGGTAACCTAAACTTTTGTATCTCCCGTGCCCTCGTGTTTGAAACGGCATGCTTTATTTATCGCCATTCAGGCGGATCCTGGCGCCGTGGAGGAGAAGACCGCCGAGACGATCGCAAGGACGATGCTCCACCAAGACCACGTGAGCGCGATGGGGAAAGAAGCTCCTGGCGCACAGACAAAGAAAAGGACATCCCACGCCGCACCAAGAACGAGACAGACGATGACGGCTGGACCACAGTGCGCCGATAAACACTCCGACTGTGTCCTCATAGCCTCCACAGCCTCGATCTGTTCATTAATCACATTGATATTGTGACACAAACTTCTGGAATAAATGTTAACCGAATTATCGTATAGACAAAATTTGACTTGTCATGCCAAACCTGGCGAGAGCCAATTCATAACCCTTTTTTTTTTTTTTTTGCCCCCCCAAAATCTTTTTGACCAAGTCTATCTGGAAGTACATCATTCAGCTTTTGTGCATGTGTAGAGAATTCCATTGATCTCACTTAATAATCATTGTTGTTTCCTCGAAAACAAGAGTGTGTGAACCGATGCAAGGTGAAAAGAAATCATTAATTAAAAATAACCTGCAATACGTTATGAAACGATTCCTCACTCTGGTCGCTGTTCCTCTCGTGGGTTGTGTGCTTTTTAGAAATATAAAAACTTTATTAATAAAGTCATTTGCTCAACAAATAGATTCTTAGCTTTTACTCAAACACGGAGTTTGATTATGATGGCACAGAAGGTGCTGCATGCAATTTGTCCAGTTTGTATGTTGGAATTTATACGTACAGAAGTTTACACACCCTCGCCCACGACAAAAACTGACAATGTATTAATCGATGTATAGCAGGAAGAATATTCCGACTGAGATGATGTAGAAAATAGCATCTGAAGGTGAGTCAAAGGCCGGTGTTGGTGAGCTACACGTTAGTAGAAAATGTAACGCACTCAAAAGGAAGGAAGGAGTCATAACTCTAACTAAAGAATGAAATGCTTGGTGTGTGTGTGTGTGTGAATGAAGGAAGCGAACGGTCATGTGACTTTTCAGTTGCCCTGGTTTATTCCTCCTGTACTGCAGCAATTTGTCAGTTTGAATTAAAAACAAAACTTCTGTGTTAGAGGTCTTCAAGAAGAGGTATGAACAGTGAACCTCCTTGCACCAGCCTCTGTTGAAGTTAATAAGATGAAGCAGCACAGTGAGGAGATCGAGAGAAACAGCAAAACCCTCTGTGATGATGATGATTTAATCACGTGGGCTAGCTCTAATTCCTATTGAAAATATTCAGAGCGCACATTATCGGATTAGTTCTCCCTTCGTGTCCCTTTATTTGACCAAAATCTTTATACTGATGTTCAGACGTGGAAGATATTACTTTTAAAAACTTTCATCAAGTGCAAGTTTAACTATTTATTCCCAGTGGGTCGGATAATGTAGAGATCGGAACCTGTTGTATGTGCTTGTTGTTGCAACACGGAACGTTCTAATCGACGCACGCGCATTGTTGGAGGTTCAGCTGGTAGCATGGCGTTTTTCAGGACGGACGGATGTCTTCTCTGCGTGGGTTTCCGCATGGTGGACGCGGAGGAGATAAAGACACTGAACCGGTTCCGTTTTCTCAGTAAGCAGTGAGGAAATAGCTCCCGCGTTCCAGTATAGTCGCCATCAGATGACGTCATCGGCTAATTTACATGTTCGTTTTAATTGATTGGGATCATTTGCATATCAGCGTTTGTTGCATGTAATAATAGGTGTATTGTCGGGGGGGTTAGAAAGTGAGTAAGCAGTAAAATGCTTGGGGATGCGCTGTTCTAGGAAAACAATCAACGTGTCGGGCTGCGTCACACCAACCAGTAGTGGATAGTTTTCCTACAACCTCACATTCTGATGAACAATTCGCCAGTGATTACAATTTGAATGTATTAATGAACACGACATAATTTTTTAAATCCATTTATACGTATGTTTATCGTATGTCGTGTTCACGAGACTGGTTCATTCAGAGTCTGTTATACAGTTGAATTTGGGGAATCCACTATACGCGTTCGTCGTGTTGAACTATTTTCAATCAAATTTTATTTCCATAGCGCTTTTTTACAATGGATATGGTCTCAGAAGCTTTACGGAATCTTATAAACACAGGATACAGATTTTAACCGTGTGAATTTATCCCAATTGAGCGAGCCGGTGGCGACAAAAAAAACTCCCTACGATAACGAGTCTTTATTGGTCACGTACACATTAGAGCACAGTGAAATTGTCTTCTTCGCATACCGCTCAGCTGGGGTCAGAGTGCAGGGTCAGCCATGATACAGCACCCTTGGAGCAGAGAGGGTTAAGGGCCCAACAGTGGCAGCTTGGTAGTACTTGGGCTGGAAGCCCCGTCTTTCCGATTAGTAACCCATAGCCTTAACCGCTAAGCCACTAGATGTTAAGAGGAAGGAACCTTGAAAGGAACCAGACTCAGAAGACAACCCGTCCTCATCTGGGTAACGACGGATCGTGTGAAAGTAAAGGGAAGTTCATTATGGTTTTGATGTGATGTCTGTTTGTTATTTTTGTTTGATTTGTTCATTACAAGCAGCGCAAAGTCTTTAAATTTTGACAATAAATCTGGTATGCAATGGGGGTTGAAGAATAATTTTGACTGCAACTGTACAGGGTGTCCCAAAAGTCCCCATACACAAGGGACTGAGTATGTTTGCCAGCAACACGTGGGTTGTGTCTCCGGCAGTGGAAGTTCACGGACGTCCACTTCCAGGTCGGTCAACCCTCGATCGGTGCCCTGAATACTGAACTTCGGAGCTGGTTCAGACACTCCCATAATGTTCCATGATGTCCTTATTATTGCTTAATACAAAGTAGGTTACAGATTTCGGTATTAGGCTCGGTGAACACCAAAAAACCCAACCCGTAGTTGGACTCTGATCACTATGAACGGTTTTCGTATGGAAAATGGACAACAGAACAAATAATAGCAGAGTATAGAGATGTCGTTACAGGTCGTGGCTGTCCGGACAGGGGCATGAAGACTGACCTGCTGAATCCTGAAAAAGGAGCCGTCAAATCTTCGTCGGCTGGGAATCATCATGAATCGAGATGCTAACTTGACACTGTTCTGGCAAAAGGATGCAACAAGATTTGTTGTTGACTGTTGTGACATTTTGTGCTTTAGTACATTAGGAAAAAAAATAATAAATCAATGTTGCACCGTCTTACTTTACTACATGTGATAGACGTTTGAAGGTAGTTTGGGAAATAATATGTACTTACAATATTTTTCATAATGTGTCATTTGCTGATGCAGAGCTCCTGAAGGTGGTATCCTTTTTTTATGGTTAAACATGGTTCCCATCGGTTGTTGGTGTGTAAATGTTTTTGATTTAAAAAAAAAAAAACAACATGATTCGGTCATTATCGACTCTGCTTCAATTGAAATTAAATTAATTGAAATTAATCAGTCTTTTCTGTCACACTTTCCACGTTTTGCTATTCTTAATCGTCAGAGGGAAACGCTGTATGAGAGGAGTTTGGAACTGTTAGGATTTCGAAAGCATTATCAGAGCAGCAGGAGTGGGATTAAGAGTAGCTGGTGATTTTTCATGAAATGTTACATTTCCTTGCTACTTATACCTACAGAGTACACAAAAAAACGTTTATCGAGTAATCTCAATCGTAGTCGTCGAAAGCACCCAGTGTGGAAGCACATTCACCATTCTGAAATGCACGCCTCCCTTCTCGCTGAGCCACCAGTACGGGCACGAACCTGCTCCTATGAGTCAGACAGAAGGCAAAACCTTAGCAGGTACTGGATTACTTCTAGGTTATTGGACAATGGTATTCAGGATAAACTCTAATGCAGCTGAAGTGTTGTGGCTCTGTGGGACTGTACATGCCTCCCGTTGTTAAAGTTGGTGGTTCAAGTCCTCCTTATGGCTCTTTTTTCCCCTTTGGTGACAGTTAAAAAGGATAATTATGTTTAACCAAAATGAGTTTCTGTCCCTTGGTGGTGTAGTGGTTAGAGTTCATGCTGATGATGGTGAGCCAGAAGGTGTGGGTTCTTTTCTACCTTTTGGTTGGTTTAAGACTGAAAATTGCGACATCCTCATGAAGTGATTTATGATGACAAAGGCCCGACACACGTGTAGCATCTATGTCCCTTGTTGGTGTAATGGTTAGAGTTCATGTTTGTGGTGTGGGTTTTTCAGGGTCTAATCCTCCTTTTGGCAGGATCAAGAATCAATGGTCATGCTGTGGAAGTATGAAGGTGTGCTGGAGAGAGTGGTGTCTGGGTCTCTGTGGCTCAGATGGCTAAGTCGTGACTGCTGTGGAGCGGAAGGTGCTTGGATCAAAGCCCAGGTGGAGTGCTTAGCTGGAGATGGAGGGACTGAGAGTTTGGAGTAGGGTGTGTGTCTGGTGTTCTAGCAGTTATAGGTTGGGAGATAGGTGGAGGAGCAGGATTGAGGGCAGTGGGAGATAGGTGGAGGAGCAGGATTGAGGGCAGTGGGAGATAGGTGGAGGAGCAGGATTGAGGGCAGTGGGAGATAGGTGGAGGAGCAGGATTGAGGGCAGTGGGAGATAGGTGGAGGAGCAGGATTGAGGGCAGTGGGAGATAGGTGGAGGAGCAGGATTGAGGGCAGTGGGAGATAGTGAATAAGGGAGAGTGCACACCCCTTCAGTACAGGCCAAGAATGTGTGTGAGAGGAGTGTGCACTGAAGGGTGAGATGGGGAGCTGGGCAGTTTTATAGAAAATAATTTAAATTTACTCTGTTATACTTAAGGTGACTTGCTGGCTTTGTATAAAAAGGTATGCCTTTCTCTCTTTTAGCACTGTTACTTTACCAACCCCCTCACCTACCATCCCCTCAGCCTGGGTGCACATTCCACCCCTCACTTCTCTTTCACACTCTCCAGAATGTGCACCCACCTCTTCCTTTGACTCCACCTGCTCCCTTCCTTCCCCTGACACTCCACCAGCTCCTTTACCTCCTGACTTCTCTTTCACACTCTCCAACACTGTATCCACCAACGCCCACTTGCAACACTTCCTTACACTGCACCTGCAACCACCATACCCTTCCTACATCACCCAGCCTGTTTCCTACACCCAGCCTGTTTCCGCCACCCACCTCCCAACCTATATACTCCACCCATCAGCCACACGTCCACATTTTCTGTTAGCCAAGAGCACTCTTGTTGGGTTTTGATCCAAGCACCTTCTGATCCACAGAGGCAACCACTCAACCAATTGAGCCACAGAGTCTCTGACATAGCTGTGCTTCCATCACACCTTCATACTGCTTCACACTGCTTTTATTCTTAAAAGTGCTGCACCTGCCAAGAGGAGGGTTAGAACCTGCACAAACAACCCCCACCACACTAACATGTGGACTGAACTCTAACCACTACACCACAGATGCCCTGGTGCAAAGACTGTTTGTTGGACTTTTGTCACTTTTGCTGGATTTTAATCACTTCTTGAGGATGTTGAAATTTTTAGTCTTAAACAAGGCAAAAGGCAGAATAGAACCAACGCCTTCTGGAACACTGATACTGACACAAACCACTACACGAAAGAGGAACAGGAATAACACCTCTGTGAGACTGTGTCAGTCTCACTACTGTTTTAGTGGATTTTATCTTTAGCTGCACACCTCCACCTGTACAGAGAGACATTAGTTCTTTAAAAAAACAAAACAGAAATTCTTAACACACTTCTCAGTCACCTGAGCCTGGACTCAAACCTTGTTCCTGCTTGTCAATTAGGTACAGGCTTTACCCACTGACCCACCAGTCCATAATAACCTAACGCCTACATTTCTCGGACGGTTTATATTTCACTTTACACCACTTACTGCTGAAGTTAATATAAGGAGACATCACAAACTAAATCTGACAGACGTCTAGCTTGAATGGTTAGACTGAGCTTAGCATACATTTTTAGCACTGTAGTACAATTATTAGCAATACAGCAGTCTCAATCCTGTGTGTCCTACAGTGATAAGCGAGACCACACCCATCAGACTACTGAGCTACCAGTGCCTTCGAACAGCTTTTCTTTTTTTAAGGGGTTTATTTTTTACTTTACCTTACCAATTCACAAAGATGAGTGTTTTTATAAAGAAAAGCCTGAGCTTTGAACCACGGTTACACGCCTACTTGCCTACCCAGTGAGCCACAGACGACTTCAAGTCATCTTTTTTGAGGGGGTTTATCTTTTAATTTACATTACCAACGTTGTTTGTAAGTGTTTATTTAAAAAAGGGGCAACTTGAGGCAGGCCTTAAAACCGGCCTTCCAGAACGAAACACCTATCGGCATACGTACTTACCTACTGAGCCACCAGTCTCAGTAGGGGTTTATCTTTTACTTTACATCACCGCCTTACGATGACGACCGCTCCTGAAGATAACAATCGAATATCACCAACACCAACAGCTACAAGGTGGCGTAGTGGTAATGTCGGAGATGCACAATGTCAGTGACTGTGGTTTGAGCCTGTAGAGAGATTAAATTAAGGTGGGTGTGGTATTTCATGTGTTCTCTGTTCACTACCAGCTTCTCATCTCACAAAAATGTGAAGTGTGTTCATGCACTCCACCCAGTGTGTCCAGGTCCTGTGGGGGAGGTGAGTAACAGCTTTAGGAGCATGACTTGTTTGACAAACAAAGTAATTAAAAAAGAAAAGACTTTACAATTGGCAAGTAAGTTTGGAGGAGGTGCTTAGGTGGTGTATGCTCTCTGAAATATGTGAATATATATACACATGTTCTCTTCTATGAAGGACAATAAACAACCAATGTGTCAAATGACTGTGTTGTGTTTTTGACTGTTTCCTGCCTGGAGTCTACTCATAATTCCTCTTCAGAGTTATCAGGTCTTGGACACAGTAACTTTGTCTTGCCTAACGTCACAGTTTCCTAGTCCTCAGTGTAGGTTTCGTTTCAGTGTAAGAGCTCCACCTCTCAGCTGTTCCTATTATTAGCCTCAGAGGCGTCTGACTGCAGTGTGGATACGATGGTCTCTCGTAAGTATGGCCTTCTCCTAGATGAGATCAACAATGATGCTATTATATTTTATTTTTTTAACTACCATATGCTCTCACATGGTATTGATGCCTTTCTGATGTCTATCTTTCACACAGCAACATTGATAACAGCTGCAGTCGGAGCAGGTAAGCCAAGCTGTCTGTAGGATATCTATTGAAGTAAATCATGACAAAGCTTGGTGGGTGCCAATGGTGGGTGCCAAATATTCTCATTGTGTGTATTTAGAAGCGGCTTTCTGATATTAGATATGGGGTGTAGATTGTGTTGATAAACTGACTTTTGAGTACGCATGAAGAGCAACTAACAGGGAGATTTACTTACATGAAAACTCTCTCTCTCTCTCTCTCTCTCTCTCTCTCTCTCTCTATATATATATATATATATATATATATATATATATATATATATATAAAATCATAATTCATCGTTGACTCTTTTGTTTTTAATATCGATGTTGAATTGCACAAGTTGATGACACATCACTGCTGAATCACTCTGTGCTGTTGCCAGATCACGAGTATTATGCTAATGCCCCTGCATCAGCACTGCCAACATATAAGGAAGACCAAAATCATCTCAGAAGGCAACACAATTACAGATAGAGAATCTAATAAAATAAAATAAAAATAAAAAAAAGCTGTAACTTAGGGAAATATTAAGGCTAGAATCTAGGGAGCTCATGGTCACAAGTTGTGTAACTTGAGCCCACGCCATGATATATTATGCAAAGTCTTACTGACAGAATTATTTGTTGGGAACAATCAAGGGTTAAAATGCACTTGTTATATGTGCATCCACCTTGTTTCTTTATCTTTTTTTTTTTTAAAGGGACCAAAAGTAATTGGGCAATTGTCTGTTTAGCTGTTCCCTGGCAACGTGGGTGTTATTCCCTCAGTATTTCACTTACAAATAAGCAGACAAAAAGTCTCGAGTTGATTTGAAGTGTGGCATTTGCCTTTGTAATCTGCCGCTGTTAATACTCCAAAGTCCAAAGAGCCGACTGTCAAGCAAACCATCATTGAGCTTAAAATAAACAAACCCATCAAAGAGATAAAGATATTAGGTGTGGCTACATAGAATATTACTACATTCCTAAAAAGAAAGAGCGCACTGGCGCCAAGTGTTAAAAATAACAAGTTCATTTATGCTTATGCTGGTTTGTCCAAATACTTTTGGTCCATATAAAACAACAACAACAACAAAACAAAAAACCATGACCATGCATGAAAAGTGCTGTATGAGTCAACTTTGTCTGTGTCCAAATATTTTTGGACCTGACCCTATGCCTAAAATAAACATATTTACAAGGGTGGAACGTTCCTTCGAGGCCGTTCCCCGTTACTAGGATCTGTCACCGTCGCATGTCCCTAAAGACTCTTAACTATGATTCTGTCCAGACATCGATGGAAGCACTGATCTGATTGTCAGTTTTGGTCAAAAATATGACATGTCCATTGACTCCTT
Organism: Ameiurus melas; assembly: GCA_012411365.1. Taxonomy (NCBI): domain Eukaryota; kingdom Metazoa; phylum Chordata; class Actinopteri; order Siluriformes; family Ictaluridae; genus Ameiurus; species Ameiurus melas. Next base: position 3,675,006 of record CM022755.1, on the reverse strand, counting down.
TCCCATGTGTGATTGAAGCCTGCTCCGTGCTGTTAACTCCACTTGCGATTTCGGCTGTTGGTTTCACCACCGGTGGCATCGCTGCAGGATCCATCGCATCATCAATGATGTCAGCAGCAGCCATCGCTAACGGAGGTGGTGTGGCATCGGGAAGTATCGTCGCCATCTTGCAGTCTTTTGGTAATCACAGACACACATAGAAATGTACAACACAATGGAGTTACTGCAGTTTTCTCAGTATTCAACATAACGTTGTTGTTCAGGTGCGGCTGGCCTTACTACTACTGCCACAGGTGCCTTGGCGTCTGCAGGAGCAACAGTCGGTGGAGTGGCTGGGTGGGTGGGCAGGAAGCTCATTCGCTGAAAACACACACACACGCAAAAAAAAACTTGGGAAAACTTTCTTGTGGCTTAAATAAACTTTTTTTTTTTAATTTAATATCATCTTATCTTATTTATTTTTTCTTTTCTTTTGTTTGGTTGAACAAATACCCTTTAAATAGGTTTTGAGTGATTCCATGATTGCGATGGTATTGCTATGCCTTGTAAATCTGAAAAATGTACCATTAATTATGAGAAAGCATCACTTTAACTATTAAAGAAATCTGTTAACCTGCATCAGGCAACAATCTCATTTTTTTGGCTGAAAACCAGACACGTTCACAAGTCCAAGTCAAGTCTCAAGTCTTTGAGATGGAGTCCAAGTCAAGTCTCAAGTCTTTGAGATGGAGTCCAAGCCAAGTCTCAAGTCTTTGAGGTGGAGTCCAAGTCATTACATTAATTGATTAGTTTTCAAATTAATTCACACCATGATTCTTTCAAGGTAAATCTTGCCTATATTGTTATTGTTTGTTGCTCACTTATATAACAGCACTTTTCCAATGGGTGATGGACACGCACCTTCAGATGCGTCACGCGTGTATATAATAATGTGGGATTGGTGTGTTTAGAGATGAACTGTTGTGGTATGTGCTGCTGCAGCACACACTGATAGGGAATGAATGAATGAATGAATGAATGAGGAGTAGAAAATTTGGTGTTTGATGCCGTCATGTGGTGTAATAAAGAGAGAACGTAATGGGGAATGCCAAACCAAAATTACCAAAAAGTCAAGCCTCGAGTCAGCTGTTCACGAGTCCAAGTCAAGCCTTGAGTCAGCTGTTCACGAGTCCAAGTCAAGCCTCGAGTCAGCTGTTCACGAGTCCAAGTCAAGCCTCTAGTCAGTTTTTCACAAGTCCAAGTCAAGCCTCAAGTCAGTTGTTCACAAGTCCAAGTCAAGCCTCGAGTCAGTTGTTCACGAGTCCAAGTCAAGTCGCAAGTCTTTTTTTTGCCATTTAAGTGGGACTCGAGTCCAAGTCGCAGACTTGAGTTTCCATCGCTGCCGAAAACAGCTGCATTTTGCTTTAAAGTAACAAGAGTGAGATTTTTTATTCTTAGAATAAACATAAACAAAAAAATAGCATCCATGTGAATAAAGCAATAGCATGAATGACATTCCAATTATTTACTTTTTTTTTTAATTAATCAATGACTTTCAATCTATAATTTGCAAAATGAACTCAGTCAATACTACTGAAGGGGAAAAAAGGGGGGGGGGGCTTATTTTTCTTCTTCCCCTGAGCCTCAGGAAATTGGGAAGATGCAACTTCCTGTTGAACATGTGACTTATGGACCATTCCAAATATTTCGGGGAGGGGGGTGTTTGGGTTATGTGAACTTAAAACGTATATGTCTTGGGAATGAAGGTATGAGATGTTCATTGGATTGTCACAATAAAAACTAAAATAAGACTTTTGAACTATTTAATGATTATATTTTAAGGTAAAATTGTAGTTACAGTGCCTTGCGAAAGTATTCGGCCTCCTTGAACTTTTCAACCTTTTGCCACATTTCAGACTTCAAACATAAAGATATAAAATTTAAATTTTTTGTGAAGAATCACCAACAAGTGGGACACAATTGTGAAGTGGAACGAAATCTATTGGATATTTTAAACTTTTTTAGCAAATAAAAAACTGAAAAGTGGTGCGTGCAAAATTATTCGACCTCTTTACTTTCAGTGCAGCAAACTCACTCCAGAAGTTCAGCGAGGATCTCTGAATGATCCAATGTTGTCCTAAATGACTGATGGTGATAAATAGAATCCACCTGTGTGTAATCAAGTCTCTGTATAAATGCACCTGCTCTGTGATAGTCTCAGGGTTCTGTTGAAAGCGCAGAGAGCATCATGAAGACCAAGGAACACACCAGGCAGGTCCGTAATACTGTTGTGGAGAAGTTTAAAGCCGGATTTGGATACAAAAAGATTTCCCAAGCTTTAAACATCCCAAGGAGCACTATGCAAGCGATCATTTTGAAATGGAAGGAGTATCAGACCACTGCAAATCTACCAAGACCGTCCCTCTGAACTTTCAGCTCAGACAAGGAGAAGACTGATCAGAGATGCAGCCAAGAGGCCCATGATCACTCTGGATGAACTGCAGAGAACTACAGCTGAGGTGGGAGAGTCTGTCCATAGGACAACAATCAGTCGTGCACTGCACAAATCTGGCCTTTATGGAAGAGTGGCAAGAAGAAAGCCATTTCTCGTCTAAAGTTTGCCACAAACCACCTGGGAGACACACCAAACATGTGGAAGAAGGTGCTCTGGTCAGATGAAACCAAAATCGAACTTTTTGCCCACAATGCAAAACGATATGTTTGGCGTAAAAGCAACACAGCTCATCACCCTCAACACACCATCCCCACTGTCAAACATGGTGGTGGCAGCATCATGGTTTGGGCCTGCTTTTCTTCAGCAGGGACAGGGAAGATGGTTAAAATTGAGGGGAAGATGGATGCAGCCAAATACAGGACCATTCTGGATGAAAACCTGTTGGAGTCTGCAAAAGACCTGAAACTGGGACGGAGATTTATCTTCCAACAAGACAATGATCCCAAACATACAGCAAAATCTACAAAGGAATGGTTCACAAATAAACGTATCCAGGTGTTAGAATGGCCAAGTCAAAGTCCAGACCTGAATCCAATCGAGAATCTGTGGAAAGAGCTGAAAACTGCTGTTCACAAACGCTCTCCATCCAACCTCACTGAGCTCGAGCTGTTTTGCAAGGAAGAATGGGCAAAAATTTCAGTCTCCGATGTGCAAAACTGATAGAGACATACCCCAAGACATGCTTGCAGCTGTAATCGCAGCAAAAGGTGGCTCTACAAAGTATTAACGCAAGGGGGCCGCAATTATTTTGCACCCCCCACTTTTCATTTTTTATTAGTTAAAAAGTTTCAAAAATCCAATAGATTTCGTTCCACTTCACAATTGTGTCCCACTTGTTGGTGATTCTTCACAAAAAATAAAAATTTTATATCTTTATGTTTGAAGCCTGAAATGTGGTAAACGGTTGAAAAGTTCAAGGGGGGCGAATACTTTCGCAAGGCACTGTATAGAGGGCTGGGACAGTGCTGTAGATTTTTTTTATATTAATGGCCTAATGCTTTCATTATTTACATGATACATGCAAATGAGGATGTAAATGACCTGTGTTTATGTTTATATATATATATATATATATATATATATATATATATATATATATATATTACACAGACAAATTATTTGATATATTAAATGCAAAATAAACTGGACACAAATGGCACCCCGGTGGTATAGACTATGAATGATGGTGTAGGACCACCCATACATTTTAATCCTCTCTTAAATTCCTCTCTTTTCAAATAGACCAAACAAACAAACGGAAAAAAACCTTCCAAAATGAAACATTTAGGCGCTTAAAGCGTGACGTGGTTTTTCTTTTCTGCCCCGTTTCCAGCTCTAGCTGGTGACAGCTGAAGGTCTGGATTCCCACGGCAGAGGTGATGAACTTCCCCGACTGGATTAAACAGCTCTGTTTGCTCAGGACCCCATTTTCTCTGCCGCTGGATCCTGGACCTCAGTGCACAAACTTTCCCTGTGACCTGACGAGTGGCCATTACATTCACCAACTGAGACCCACCGCTGGTCAAACCCCGCCATGAAACCAGCCACCAGCGTTATTCTGCACTTTATACGTCCAACATATAATAATAATAATAATAATAATACTTGTTAGGCAAAACCCCGATACCATAAAACGTCCATGTTTTAAGGCATAGCAAAGTTAAAAGCAACCTCATCTAGATTATAGGCTACTTAAAAAGAAAAAGGAGTTGTTAAATAGAGTACTTAAACCCTTTTTAGATTCGCCTAATAGCATTACCTCGTGGCAACGGTGTGGTCCACTGGGCTGGATTATCAGGATTAACAATTCATTAAGCCAAGTTAAATCTTGAGCTTGGAAAAGAACGAAAGCATCACGGAAAAACACACGTTTTCTCAGCTAAGTGCATTCCGGTGGCAATTTACAAATTCGTTCAATTCGAATACATTTCTCTGAAATAATTTATTAAATGCTCCAATTATGGTTGATGGTCATATTTCACCTCCTGGAGCCACGTGGGGGCCCGGAAAGATTCACGTGCCAAAAATACCAAGTAAGCAAACAAGCACGCAACTAACTAACTAACCAACTAACTAACTAACCAACTAACCAAGAACAAAAACAACAAATAAGAATAATCCGACATATATATATATATATATATATATATATATATATATATATATATATATATATATATATATATATATATGTTTTAATTACAAACGAATTATTGCTTGAATTGCAGCTTATATTTATATTTCATACTCTAATTATATGACTTGTATAAAATATCTGTATTCTCGGACTCATGTTTAGGCTAATTTCCTTCCATCTTTCTCTCTCTCTCTCTCTCTCTCTCTCTCCCTCTCTCTCAGATCAACGATCAAATATTTAACAGTCATATCGTATTACTGGATCGTTATCGTTTTATTTGCGTTAATTCGTTAATCCGCAATTGTGACACCTGTAATTCGTTTATTTACTTATTTATTTATTTACTCACTTCTTTATTTACTCATTCATTCATTCATTCACATTAATCCATTTCAGTCAATACATATTCATTAACCTTAAAGGCCTGTAAATGTTATTGCATTGTAAATGTGCTTGCAGTCTAGTGGCTACTTTTTTTAAGATTAAATGTCATAGGTTATTATTTACACACAAAAAGCTGAAGCGAAATGCTGCTGGAAAACTGGAAGACTATCAGAAGAAAAAAGAAAGAAAAGAAAAGAAAAGAAAAAATAGACATCAGCAGGGGGATCATGCGGCTGGTTGTCCAACTTGGTTTGTAGCGGTCATATCTCAGGAATCAAAGAATACTTCTAATAACCAAACGTACTGATAAAGTCTACACATGGTACCAGTTCCCTGCACAAACCGAACAGAGCAGTAGTTTAATGAGCATAGTGAGATGATAGGTTTTAAATATGGGTTGTTGTGATTGTTGTACCTGCAACAGATGACGCATGAACTGATAATGTAGCTCGTGAAAAAGCGTTATTGACACCCACGGGCACATTCGTGCAATTCCTGTGTGCTCAACCTGTGTTTTGTGCAAAATCTTAAATCATATACAACTAAACATTAACATAACGGAGGAAAACAATTAAAGGACTCTCTACTTACTTTTGTAGTGACTTCACTGATTTCAGGATGCATTCATGTCTCTTTAGTTAAAGAAAAACCAAACTAACAGGCTGTAAATGCTGAATACACACACACACATTATATATTTTATATATATATATATATATATATATATATATATATATATATATATATATATATATATATATATATATATATATATATATATATATATATATATATATATATATATATATATATATATACACACACACATACATACACACACACACACACACACACACACACACACATACATATACATACATAAACAGCTTCCCCAAAACACACACTTCACCTCTTCCCTTCCCATATAGCTTTGTTACCAACAATTTAAAGAGTGTCCCCCACTGTATATCAGATATGAGTGCAAGCCATGTGACAACTAACCTCACAAGGTCAGTTAGGATAATGACCTGTGGTTAATGACTTTTACCGCTGAAGAAAGAGATCAAAGGATACATGCTACATGCTAGGATATATCAAAGGTTATATTTACAGCACACTCTATATAGTTTGTACACTTTTTTTTACTAGGTTGATTTCAAGATGCATTAAAACAAATTCAGAAATATTCATTTAAGGCACGGAAAACAGAAAGAAAAAAAGAAAGAAAGAAAGAAACCCTCCTCACATCATAACCTTACAATTGAACATTGTATCAGCTCTTTAAAAAGCACACCATTATATAGGCTACCAAATATCAGTGCCATGACAACCAAGCCATGTGGTGTTTTCTTTCCCCTCCACAGGCTATTTTCATTATTGTTTTCATATTTGAAACACCTCATGGTGGCGTTAAAATCTGTTGGAAGGGATAGTCCTGTCGTGGTTCAAAATTTAAAATGTCTCATTTTCTTGGCAGCATTTGAACATGTGCAGGTTCAGTAACATCATCCATCATAATTTTAGGGCCACTTCTTAAAGCCATCATTAGCTAACAGGTGTCTCTCTAGCATGAGAACTAGCTTGGCAACACAAATAGGCCTATGACTTCTAATCAAAACACTGGGGGAAAAAATTTGCATTAGTCTGAGTAGCATTTCTGTCGGACAGTTATTTTTCTTTCACACTCCACGTTCGTCAGGTGAGCAGAATTTCAGGAAGGATAACGTGAAAAACTTGGACATTTATATCAAATAAAATAAGCTTACCTCAAAACACAGCTGGGGCGGGGGGATATAATCCATCCTGTAGGGCACAAACACTGCAACCCAAAAACATGGCCTTCTCTGAACTGAAGCGCAGTGGGACAATCTTACAAATATATACGCAACTGTTGTGCCATGGTTTTTTTTTTCTTCTTGGAATAGTAAAGTTGGCGTTTTGGGGCGTAAACTACAGCCTACTGTAACTTAGTTGTAAATTGTTTGAAATGCAATTCATAAACACGCCGACAGGCGGCGTCCTTAGACTTTTTTTTTTAATCCATTTAATTTTCACATGCCACTGAATCGTCTTCTGCAGTTTAACATCAATCATGAGCAAATGGGGGGGGAAAACAACCAACCAAACAAACAAAAAAACTAAATAATAAATCCTAGGATTGCTTATATAGATATAATAATGATAATAATAATAATAATAATGATAATAATAATAATATGTAGTAAAGAAAATACAAATCTATGTCGTTTAATCTGCGCCGTGTCATATATTCCTAAACAAATACTCAGAAGCTCGGAAACACAGCAATGGTTTAACAAAGTTTCCTAAAACGCTCCATATAAATATTCGACTTAAAAAACAGACAGACAAACAGTTAGCAGAAAGTAAGCACCGACTAAAGCTGAGCTTGTGGAAACAATATTCGCTTGCATGAGGAATATTTCGACGATAAACTGACATTTAGAAATGCAGAATAGTGTATTTCTGTCCTATCCATAATCCACAGACATGACAAAAATAACGTCCAAAAAATGACTGCTACTAACTCTAAGGATATAATTCTAGCGCAGCGGCAATAACAACAACAACAACAACAAACAATAAAATAATAATAATAATAATAATAATAATAATAATAATAATAATAATAATAATAATACATAAATAAATATCACGCATGTGCGTAGAATATTGAAGGCGATTTTTCACGGTACTTTGGGTTCAGTGATGTGGTTTAAATGTCGCCTATACATTGGTGTAAGCTAATACGTGTGAGAGGTGGGAAATGTAAAAAAATAAATAAAAGTAAAAAAAAAAAAAAAAGGAAATTCATTTCTTTATAAACAGCACGCGCGTGTTAATCGAGCTCAGTTTGTACTGTATTTACACACATAGTTTATAATAAAACTTCAAACCAACAACTTCAAATCGACGGCTCTCTTAACATCGGGAAAGCCATAGAAAATAGTGAAATGTCTTTTGGAAGATGTGTGAATGGTTTCGAATATGCTTCAACTACAAATGTGTAAACAACAACAACAACAACAACAACAGGGGATCATTACAGTATCGTTCATTCATTAGCTCTTTATTCTGATCGGGATCGAGTCGGATATCACTGGGCGCAGATCAGGGATACATCCTGGATGAGAATCCACTCCATCATAGGAATTAATATCATTTTAGTTATATATATGTATATAACATGCGTTATATATATATATATACACACACACACACACACACACAAACGCATTAATAAAAATATACACCCACCCACGATTTATAATAATAATAATCCCACGGTGTATAACACACGTACGTTTATATATATATATATATATATATATATATATATATATATATATATATATATATATATATATATATATATATATATATATATATATATATATATATATATAAACTCCTAAATAGATTCTGTAAGAGTTAATAAGTTATAATGTTCATGATGTGACTCAGCACTCAGTTAATGAGCCCTTATAGAACGTAATGGGTCTCTTAACAAACGGAGCTGAAAATCTCGCCTGTGTCTAATAAATGAGCCTCATACCCCCCCGCCCCCCTCCCTCCTGACCAAGAGAGAGAATAGAGAGAGAGAGAGAGAGAGAGAGAGAGAGAGAGAGAGAGAGAGAGAGAGAGAGAGATTGACTCTCTAAACTTTACTCATCACATCAGAAAAAATGAAAACGCGGAGGGTCGCACAGCAAACGCCGGAGAGGCCGCAGAGAGTCAAAAACGGGTTGATCTGATTAATTCAGGAATATCTCTCAGCGGCGTTTGTCGCTTTGTGTTGTTCTGTTGTGCGGCGGTGATCGATTATTGTAATTCAGGAGCACTTTTTATTTTTATTAGCAAGTCAGCGTGGTGCAAAATCATAACTACAGTGCGAGACATTTTAAAAAGCGTTCTTTTGCCTGTCAGACAATTAAAAGTAAGCCGCAGAGATACCTCCGAGTCTCTGCACGGGATCAGCGCGAGCATCTCTCCGGTTCCGGTGGAGGGGCGCATGAGGGGCGAAGGGGGGGGGCGAATCCGTTCCGTTTCTCTTGAATCCGCCTCTCTCTCCGTTATCCGCACAGTGAGAGTATCCACGCGCTTTAGAGACTCTTCTTCCGTCCTCGGACCCTTTAAGGCAAACAGCAGCGAGGACCAATCACCGAGCCATCACGGCGGCTCCGGAGAAGAGGAAACTGTTTACAGGAGCTCGGGTGCTAATTAGGCTGAACAGAATCTCCGCCACAACTCGGCCAGGAACCGGTTCGTGTGCGTCCATGGAGCGCGCGGAGAAGCAAAGCGCGTCTGCCGTCGCCATGTGTGCATTTTGTACAGAGTTTTGAAAATCTTTTCACTTCCAAAACCCGACACTCTGTAACTTATTTATTCCTGACTCAACTTTTTGGTGGAGTATTTTCCCCCCGATCAACGGACTTCACGTTAACTGTGAGTGACGGAAATAATTTTTTCCGGTTCTTAAGCACCATGTTTCAGCCCACACCGAAGAGATGTTTCACTATAGAGTCTTTGGTAGCGAAGGATAATAATCCTCCTCCTCCTGTTCTACCGACGTCCAGATCCGAGGAGCACACGCGACCCGCGGCGGCGCTCAGCTACGCCGGTGCGAGCCACGTGAGCCCGTTTCTGAATGGCTTTACCGCCGGCGCGAGGGGCGTCTACTCCAGCGCGGACCTTGTATTCGCCGAGGCCATGTCGCACGCGCCCAGCTCGGGTGTGCCCGTTCACCCGGTCGTTCCCGCTCCTGCTCCTCATCCGCCTCCACCTCCGCCGCCGCACGCGCTCGCCGCTCACCACGCGCTTACCTCCTCGCACGGGCCGCACGCGCTCTTTGCCAGCCAGCAAAGGGACCCCGCAACTTTTTACCCGTGGTTAATACACAGATACAGATACCTGGGGCACAGATTTCAAGGTAAGTTTACAAAATAATCATTATTATTTATTCTCATTATTATTATTATTATTATTATTATTATTATTATTATTATTATTATTATTATTATTATAGCTTGAGCTATCGTTCCTATTTTTATTCTCTTTTATATTTTGTCCTGTTGCAAATCGATTTTTTTTGTAGCATGTCTTACTGTTTGGATATTCACAATTTATAAACCAAAGAAAGCACAGCCAAACATGAAACGAATATAAAAACGAACACGAAAATATCGTTAATAAATGCACTTTTCGTATATTGTGCATTTGACGTTTTTATTTATTTATTTTTATTTAAATCATTTCCCCCCTAATTTGTGATAAACACTCCGATAAACTCAAACTCTCAAATAAATAGTTTTACAACCTGAATTTTCATGGTGTATTTCAGCAATAATCCTTACAATTATATTCCTAAGCAAGCAAAACAAAACTGGAGCTAATTTAATTGATTAGACTTTTAATTTAATCTAAATTGCGTCAACAATACAGACAGACCGGCTATTTGAAGAAAGCTAAATAATATAATAAAATGAAAATAACAAGACACAGAGCAAATGACAAGAAAAATACAAATGCCTCTTTTTCATTTGGTCTAAAACGATGAGGCCAGAAGTCATTCATGTATTATTTCTTGTGAAATAAACGGAGAGGCCATCCATCCTGTTCTCTCCTGTCTCTCATAAACAAAGACTTAGTGAAGTATGTCTAAGGGAAATGGAGTTGTTCAGTGTTAACCTAGTGGCATCGAAACATGGAAAATAAACAAACAGTGCTTGCAGTTGTCCAAATCCAGGCCACAGAATGAGCGAACACAAGCACAAAGTAACGCTATTCCGAACTAAATTATGAATTAAAGTGTTCCTTTATTATTATTATTTTTTAAACAGCCAGTGTGTGTGTGTGTGTGTGTGTGTGTGTGTGTGTGTGTGTGTGTGTGTGTGTTTAGGTTACTAGCCTATATGTTGCAAGATCAGAGTCCCCCCTCCCCAACAGTTTACTTTACGATGATTAGTGTTTCAGTTAAACGATTGCTGTGTACTTTGCTGCTCGTTTGAATTTGATCGGAATGTTGCAATTGTCTCGTCCGTTTCTTACAATTATTATTATTATTATTATTATTTAGATTAGAAATGTGTTGTAATTGTTGCATGCTAATTAATCATTTCACGGGCAAATAAAAGTTGACTAATAACTCGAAAACCCTGTACCCTTTTGTAATTATATATATATTTTAAAAATGTTAAATAAAGATTAAAACTACGATCTTAATGCTAGTTGCAGTTTATGACTTGGTTTAGCGTTAAATTCAGACTATAGCTAATTCGAGGCCCTGTATTAAACAGTGTGAGAGCTACGGGGCGAAGAGGTAAGGACGAATAATTAAACACGAACATCCATCCATAAAAATATGTACGTTTAAAATACATTTGCATCGACTGCGCAGCGCACAACATGGTGCTGCTAATTTCCCGTGTTCCGTTTGTATTCATGTACTGTCAGCTGGAGTGTTTTTGGAGTGTCAATACAAAAGCCTGTATGGAGGTCTATTCGTGATGATGCCTTACACGAGTAATATAGTTCATAATACAGTGTTTTATGTGCAAGAAACGATTACATTTGCGTGCATTATTACAGGCAACGAAACGAGTCCGGAGAGTTTCCTTTTGCACAACGCGCTCGCCAGGAAGCCGAAACGGATCCGCACGGCGTTTTCTCCGTCGCAGCTGCTCCGGCTCGAGCACGCGTTTGAAAAAAACCACTACGTGGTGGGAGCAGAGCGGAAGCAGCTCGCACACAGCCTCAGCCTCACAGAAACTCAGGTAGGACCACAGCTACCTGTCTCGGACATACAAGTGCATGACCAAAAAAAAAAAAAAAGTGCGCTTGTTTGCATTTGATTTCGTGCGTAACGGGAGCGAGAACCGGCTAAGCCTTAGCTTAGACGTGCGTGACAAAAGTGCGCGTGCATTGCACTGAATTTAAGTTAATAACTCTCATAATAATAATTCTGCCAGCCTGAAATGCATGCACGTTTCCGTGCTTGATTTATTATTATTATTATTATTATTATTATTATTATTATTATCATCATCATCATCATCATTAAAATGCATGAAGCGATGCTGCTTTTTATTTTTTATCATTGCGTGAGTTTTCTTTTCTACGTGTGCATTTTTTTTTAAATTAAAATCTAACCTGTAAGAGAACGTTTAATTGCATGCTATAGGGAAAAAAATTGATACGTGGCCTAAATTAACACTAAGATTTAAGATTTCTCAAGACAACAAGTCACGTGCTCTTGTAGCTATTATTACGATATAATTATATTAGAATTCTTGCAGCTTAAAAAAAAACCCCAAACAAACCTGTTATGACTCTAGTCAAATACACAGTTAATATCTAGTTATTAATTTATGTGTAAATGATGTGGTGATTCAGAGGAATGCAAATTTACAACTAATTAACGCCTCCACCATCAGGCTATTTGCTTATGTTATTGTTTGAAGTGGCTCACGGTTGAATTCGTGTTGACCCGAAGAAAAAAAACAAAACAAAAAACACTTGTTTAGTCTGAAAATGAAGGTTTGGTTAGGATCAGGATTAAATGTACTGTGTACGCTCGATTTAACTCCTCATATTAACTACTTATAGGAAATGTCTGGCACTTATCCGGTGAACCAGTTTAAAGGGGGACACTTCAGAGAAAGAGGCGCCATATTTAGAGTCGTATTTGTGTTTATATGGCTCGGTGGCTGCATTGTGCCCGGTGTGAGCACCAGATCCCCTTTTCTAAACGAGGCCAAGAGGGAGAAATGGACTATAGGAGCCACTTCAATGCTTCAATTAGTGTCCTGAAAAAGCGCATTAAATGCACCACGCTGGCCGGGCTCGCACTGCGGCTGATATGAAGGATAAAATATGACGAGTTTAAGCTAACGGGGCAAACGAGTGAATAATAATACGCGATAGAAAAGTTTTTCCTCCCTTCTGTGCGCATTCAATATCCTGGCTCAATAACCTACACACCTCGAATACAGAAATCCCTTAGTGAATGACAGTGGCACACACACATAATGGACACGTGTGAAAAATAAACGTGTTGCTTGGTAATGGATTTTATTTCCTCTGCACTGTTACTGTTCGTGCACTAAACACCACTGCAGTGATCACCCTCTGAAGCGCATCCTCACTGGGCAAATGCGCAAAAATAGCCCACATGCACGAAAGTGAGGAACTGTATGGATCACTCAGAGAACAGCAATGACATGCACTTTTTTCCTACCGCGTAATTCTTTTTGTGTTTTTTTTTTTTGTGGTTCGTTTGCATGCATCTTTTACCTCGATATATGGATCTAAAAGAGAAATCACGAGCATTTTATCTACCTTAAATAATTTTTTAAAGGTGTATCCACGTTTCGGCGTAACACCTAGTTACCCACCATGTAAAGATAGAACAGAGAACAAAAAAAGTTTACGTTTTAGCACTCTTTTCTTTTTTCCTTTAGTTATACCGAAACCTTGACTTTTATCCTTATACTTTTCGTCCTGCATGTTCATATTTGATATTTTTGTCCTGCAAGGTGTGCACGAGGCGCAGAAACACAGTAGAAACCAGAGCGCACTGGATAATAGAATTTTATTGATTTATTAATTAATGTTTCGACTATATGTAATCATATATGTTACATGCTGTCCTGCTAGGCTATGTAGTACAGTGTACTACATGAATGGTGATGGTTTGTACACACTGACTACACGCTTGGTCATGGTGCACTAAATCTTTCTGATAAATAGTTAAATAGTAATAGTTCATTAAAAATGACCTTTTCTGGATTTGATTGAGGGGGGGAAAAAAATTACATATACACACACTATGCTTGTATACTCTCAAAAATAAAGGTTCTTTTCCTGGACAGTGGAGTGGGACCATTAATGTAGGAGTGTATATATTTTATCATAGAAAGGTGGTGTACATTTAATGACATGTTTTAGAACAGTAGTCTTTAGGGTCCGATTATGGAGATGACATTATTATTATTTTTTTTTTAAAAAAAGGTTTCCAGGAAAAACACACGCTAAAAGTATAAAATATGTCCTCTTCAGTGGTACCTTTATTTATGAGTGTACACTTACAGAAGCGTTATTTCTTTTCTGGATTTTAATCCATGTTTACAAAGGCTCTGTGAGTACAATTAAACACGGAGAACTCGAGCTCTAGTAAGAACCTAGGCAGAAACCAAGATCTAGCGGAAGCAACTTTTTGTCCGTTTTTAAGTACCCTGTGGAGTATATTTAGACTGTGGTGTTGTGTCTCGTAAGGAATCGCTGAATCAAATGAAGACTCGCTCTTTAGACTGCACTCTCGGATAGAGTGACTGTGTGCCTTTTTTTTTCTCCCTTCTATAAGGCTATTCATCTTCTTCCAGACCCGTCACTGATACTAAAGCTGAGAGGCCAGCTTGCTTTTTCTTTTCTTTTTTGGTCAGCGCAAAATCCTACCTGCAGAATGAGTGATGATTTTTTTTCCATGCATTTTTTGGGTGTTATTTTATTTATTTTTCTCTCTTCCTCCCCTGCCCCCCCCCCTCCCTTCCTTTGTGTTTCCGTCAAACAGGTCAAAGTTTGGTTTCAGAACAGAAGAACGAAATTTAAGCGTCAGAAACTGGAGGAGGAAGGCTCGGACTCGCAGCAGAAAAAGAAAGGCACGCATCACGTGAACCGGTGGCGGCTCGCGACAAAACAGGCGAGTCCCGAGGAAATAGACGTCACGTCGGACGATTAAAAAAAAAAAAGAAACAACCCAAATAACTCAATAACTAAATAAAAGACTCGAGGTGTTTTTGAAGCCTTGGAAAGCACGACGTGGAGTGAAAAGTGTGACATGGATAAAGGACGCCGCGAAAGACAAAGACAGAGACAGAGAGAGAGAGAGAGAGAGAGAGAGAGAGAGAGAGAGAGAGAGAGAGAGAGAGAGAGAGAGAGAGAGAGAGCAAAGCCAATTTCTCTTCTTCGGATCTCGGCAGCTCGAGGGTGAGAAAAATCCTGCCGATGTCACCACGAGGAAACTGTCAATACTGTTTTCCACGTTGCCAAGGCAACATGATTGACAGGTAGTACATGGCCACGCCCCCCGCCCCACCTCATCAACTCACTTAAAAACAAACAAACAAACAAAAAAAAAACAACCCACACAAGTTCTAATGCGCATAAGACATTTGCACTTCTGAGAATATTTTTCTTATCAACTACGAAAATACTTTTTTTTTTTATTGCAAAACTTTAATTGCATGATAAAGAGCAATGATTGTTTTTCTTCGGGGGGCGTAGGTGCATTTAATTTAACCCTTCTTGCAAAGTAACTTTATTCGGATTCTCTTTTTTTCAATCTGGGGAATGTCATGTGTGTGTTTTCTGTTTTGTTTCTTTTCTTAAAAAAAAAGAAAAAAAAAAAGAACTGTGTGCAGTCTTTGAATTTATAATTATCGTGTCCAAGTGGTTGTGAAAACGATATGAAGTAGCAATGCTGCGTTAAAGTGTTTTTTTTAAACAAGTAAAAAAAAAAAAAAAGTGAGAACAATTACTCACAATTAAAAAAAAAAGGTCAGTGACGTTGCTTGATTTTTTTTTTTTTTTGCTTTACCATGACGCCCTATTTTTTTTTTTGGTGCAAATCTCTCTCCTCATTTCCTACCAAAAAACCTAAATGAATAATAATAATAATAATAATAATACTAATAATAATAATTGACGGCCGCCAAGCAGCAAAAAACCCCTAAAGCACTGAGCGTATATATTCCATGTACAGAGATACTTAAAATGCTATTGTTTCTGTTAGAAAATTCTCTTTTACCAGATTGTAAATAATTTTGTGTTTTTGTGTTAAGTTTGCTACAATTTTAACACAAAAGTATACTTCCAAGAAGTATATAATTGTCAATATTTTGTCAATAAAGTTTTATCATGTTGCTCAGAATAAAAAAAGGAGAAAGCCTCGGCGAGTTTGTGAGCAGTAGCTAAAGCTCATAATTTTTTTTAAACTCCATCAATGGGGACGATCCCGACATCAAAACATCACTTTTAGAAAATAAAGTCTAATCAAATAGTTGCAACCGATTATCGGTTTACAGCTACATAAAATAATAATAATAATAATAATAATAATAATAATAATAATAATAATAATATATGCAGCACAATATTGAGTAGTCTCTGATATATGCATTTATGTTAAATATATGATTATATATGGAATAACAGACTATATTATCATATGTCTAAGAATATTTTATCAAATATAATATTAGTTTATGATGAGCATTTTTAAATACTGATAGTCAAACATGTGCGGGGTAATATTTTTCCTAAGATTTCTTATTCGGTAAAATCGGGAGGAAAAACACACACACACACACACACACACACACACACACACACACACACACACACACACAAAATGAATGCTGTTGCCTGTTAGCTACTTTACCGGTGGAACTGCTTGTTGTTGTTTTTTTATTTTTATTCACTGCATCATATTTTTTCCTCTTGGCCTGATAGACGGCATTAATCAGTTGTATTTCCACGGACAGAAAAAGCAGCGTCTGGTCCGTTCGGGCCACAAAGAGTCCTTACAAGCTTTTGTGAAAGTGCAAATCAGTTTAGGCAATTATCATACGAGTAATATGAAGGGAAAGGGAGGGGGGATGCGATGCCCAGTGGTCCACTTTAATCTGTTAATCCGTGGATCCAAAGGGGGCCTGGTTGGACATAATTTAGTACAATCTGACTGCCCCGCACAAGGCGATAAGAGGAAAGCTGCAATGTGCCTCAAAAATGGGAGCTTTGTTTTTAAAATCGTGCCCTTTTCCCCCCCCCAAAGCATTGCATTATTTGCTTGCATGCATTCAGGTCTAATAATTTCTTGTTGTGACATTTTGACATTAATGTCAAATTTACCCAATATTATACAGACTTAAAAAAAAATGTTTTGGAGACTTGGCGGAAGACATTTTGCACAAGACTCTATAGTCTATGGAAGAGGATATTCGAAGGCATGTGAACTATAACGGCAATAAAAAAAAAAGAAAAGAAAAAGAAAAAATCTTCAGAGAAGCTTTGGATACACCCCCACCCTCAACACCCCCACCACCCCCACCACCAACCCAACTCCCTTAAAAGCTTTATTACAAACCCAGCTTTGAAATAGAGGGATTAGGAGGCTGAAAGGGGGGTCCCACAATGGCTGCAAGAAAAGGTTTCATGCTAATGAGGTTAATGCCCTTTTGTATCTCTGGACTGCACAACTTCATTACTCCTATCTGGAGGAGCTCAGTCCACTCGAGCCCCCCCACTCCTTTCCAAAAAAAAAAAAAAAGGGAGAAGAAGGATTTCATAGCCGTCCTGTTCAAACTAGATAATTATATCTTTTCAAGTTGGCACTGAGATAAAGACAAAGTGCCTTGATCCGCTGCAAACAAATTTGGCGCACCATAACGGATTATTTTATTTATTTATTTATTTTTGCACAGCCAGTTTCAATGCATCAAGTGTTTTACATTTAACGATGGGTAATTAGTTTAAATAAAATAACAAATGGAGAACAAATGAATTAAACGGTGCATGTAGGGAAAATGTTTATATATATATATATATATATATATATATATATATATATATATATATATATATATATATATATATATATATATATATCACACTTCATGTCTTAAGAGATCACAGAAGAAAAGGATTACCAATTTTTGTTTCTGCATTTTTTTTTTAACGAAAACTGAACAGGGTGTATTTTATGAAGCACACGCCCAAAGCTTTGAAATATTATTTTTACTGTCAAAAACTCGGCTATGTCAGACTATCAGTTTTTATAGTATGAACGGAGAATTAAGAATTAGCTAATATCTAATATACTTATAATAGGAAACATAAGCATGGCCTCATGATAATGATTTATCAGCTCTGAGTTACAGGTGCAAGGACTCAGCTGCAGATGTTTTAAAGTATGCGTCCCAACTTTACTTACTGATTCATCAGGTGTGAATTATATCAAGACTATTCGGACTTTTCCAATAATAGATCCTATTACCCCTACGCACTCTAATCACTCGGTCCTATTTTCCAGTTCTATTCGAACTCAATAACCTCATGATCTCGTCGTCGGTTCTCCATTAATAAATCAATTGGGTCATCATTATCCCTTCTTCCCCATTGATTATTCTATTATTGTTCTAGACTGATCTATTCATCCGCATCCCAGAAACGCCGAAAGGTGGATTATGAGCTCGACCTAACGCGCTATGAATATCCTGCCGCGAATTTCCTTTTACCAACAAGCCTGCTGGGCCGGTGACCCCGTGACCCGCTTACCTAACCTCACCGTGCGTTAACACGTCGGAGGAGGAACATTAACTGCAATGTCACGCTTATGGAGTAAAAGAGCGATCAATCACGATCAGTTCCTGCCAGCCTGCCTTCATGCAATGCACAATTAGTTCTCAAATAGCACAAACACTACGCACAGATACACCCACAGAGAGAGAAGAAAAAGAGAGAGAGAGAGAGAGAGAGAGAGAGAGAGAGAGAGAGAGAGAGAGAGAGAGAGCAGTACAGAAGATGTAAACCCGGCGCCCTTCCTTGCGCGAGTGATGCTCCATAATTGGCCGCCATTTCTTCTTCTTCTTCTTCTTCTTCTTCTTCTTCTTCTTCTTTTTTTTTTTTAAAAAACAGCCTGCTATCAAATAACCCCACTGACCCAAGACCTCTAATCGGCAATTACTAGCTTTAATTACATCCGCTCATCCGGCTGAATGGCACTTTTACCAGAACACACCCAGAGCGCAGGATAAAGCTAAGCATTGACTCACAGCACCTGTAAACATTGCATGATTGCAAATATGGAGATAAAAAAAAAAAAAACCCAACCATGCTTTCATTAAAACCCGGCGCTCCAAAGTGACAGTGTGGTCTTTTGACAAATTGAGGACGTGTATCCCATAAACTAGACCTTTGTAGGACGTGCATCGTACTTTCGACTCCACTAAAATTATTCGTCTGTTGTCTGAGTAAACCCAGAAATAAATATTTAACTAAATATGTGTACTTACGAGTATTTAGGTAGAAACACCACTGTGTCGAATGTTTATTCATACCCATTGGTCGTTGATCTAATATTTCTTTTTCTTTTTTTTTTTACTTGGATACTTATGGACATTATGGAGGTCGGATGAAGGAAATCTGATATTTAAACTGCTAACGTTAGCTATACGTTAGCAACCCATATATTGCCCTGCTATTGTAGTGTTTCTGTGTTTGTAATACCCTATGTATTATTTGATTTATTTATTTTTAAGCAGATACCGGGTTCCACTGAAAACCGTGTTCTTTGGTTTCACAGCCACCTTTTCATGAACTTATGGTCTTTATACTAGAAAACAGATTTCTCGATGCTGCGAGTTTTACAGAATAATACATCAAGTTATATCTATTGTCTAATTTCCCAGGGTTACCCAGTGATTATATATATATATATATATATATATATATATATATATATATATATATATATATATATATATATATATATATATATATATATATATATATTCTTCTCAATGGCAAAACTAAACATCAATAACCATCTACTATAGCCCATGCTATAGTTCGCATATACACAAGTAGGCCATCATCAAAGTGACTTCATTTTGCAGTGAAGTGTAAAACTATAAATATACAATATTGGTTGATATTGATGAATATTTATTTATGTATTGCTCACTTTAGTGAACTCAAAAGTAGGATCCCTTTCTAACCAAAAACAGTAAACATAGTACCTGTTCAACATAGACCAATATTATTTCTTTGTATTTCTTTCTTCCTCTTTTGTTTTTAACTGTTAAAGAAAAAAAAGTTATATTTTATTATTATTATTATTATTATTATTATTATTATTATTATTATTATTATTATTATTATTATTATTATTATTATATATTTTTTACAATGAGTGTTTAATTAAATTAGTGTTCACCCTCGAGCAGGCGCTGCGTGCGCGTTTTCTCAGAGTACTTCATTGATTGTACATATGTTTTCAGACTGGTGAAAAGAGGGATTCCGTCTCAGAGGGGTTTTCCGCTTTAAAATAAACAATAATTAAATTAAAGGAGCAGAATAAAGGAGGCGGCTCACAGGCACAGTGCAGATCGACAACAGACTTGCATTTTTCCGTTCCACCAGCTGCTCTAAAAACCCTGAAACGTTCGGTTCAGTAATAAACATAAAAGGCTAACGAGCAATTAACACCCTACCGTCCAACAAACATTAAGATAAGACAACAAATGGATTTTATGTGCCAACAATACTCAACATTACATTACTACTATATTATTGTTTATATATATATATATATATATATATATATATATATATATATATATATATATATATATATATATATATATATATATATATATAATTTTTTTTCTACTTCAGGGTTTTGATTTAGTTTTGGAACATTTCCACTGAATGTTGCATCTGATGGTCCATCTAATTTATCAGGTTCTCCATCTAGTTCTTCATCTGAAGCCCTGAATAATGATTAATTCAGTACTGTTGCAAAACTATGTAAATAATCAGCATTTACCAGAAGTGTTTCCATTTAGCATTGCCAAAAACCAGGTTAAGCAATGAGACATCTCTGAGCGATTAGTTAGTTTCACCATGTGCATAAAAAAAAAAAAAAAAAACAACAAGCATACTGTTACTTCACAACAAATGGAGGAAAGCTGAAATGGCACAAGTCTATATTTGTGGGACATTTCCAGTTTTCCAACAAAAATGCCATTTTTACTCAGGAGGACCAGACACATTTTCCCACAAGATCAAAATGGTCAGATATTCGGTCTTAAACAAGAGATAAATATGCACACTCATGTACACACACACACACACACACACACACACACACACACACACACACACACACACACAGAGAAGATGTCTTACATTGGTGTGTTTACAGAAAATGGAGATTGATCAACCTAAGTGGACAGCCAAGGCAAATTGTGACTTTTCTGAAAATGTTATTGTTTAAAGAATAGTAATGAGACAACGCGAGGGGATTGCATCACTCTGTGGCTAGGATATCCAAAACGCTGGAAAAGATTCTGACTTGAATTGCTATATAAGCAGGCGTTTTCATTATTTGATTGGTTATTAGATTCAAATTCTATTTTTCCAAGCTGGCAGTTTGGTATTAGTTTTACCTTCCACAGTCAAAGTCAAGGCTAAAAGCTTCAGAGACTAATAGTGTGTGTGGCCCTTTGTCAAACAGTACTGATCCAGTGCATTAACTTTGACTAAATTATAAATCCTTATAAAATGGGAACATTCGCCTAACTAAGCCTGGGACAACCAAATGCTAACTACCTTATACACACTTAAAAATAAAAACGTAGAAGCCTAGAGGGTTCTTTGGTTGCCCTTCGGTGGGGAAAAATTTAAGCAAGGGTCCAGTCATATCTGCAAAAGCCTGGTGTGACTGCAGTTTACGTTTCAACCAATGAGGAGAGAGTGAGAATTAACTAAATATTATTATAAAAAAAAAACATGGTCAAATCTTCACAAATCACTGACTCCATCTTTAATTTAACCAGACAAAATCTGAGCTCCATCCTTTTATATACGAATGCTCGATTCTGATCGGTCAGAAGGCACGGATTCATTTTTGTATTAATGCACTTGTTCTGATACGGTTTCTTTCCATAGTAACACCTTAGGTTTCTGTATGGAGACGTTTATTTAACATTTTATGGAAGGAGTCTCCAGTGTCAGGGTCATGTAACAGCCAGCGGTAAAGCTGCATGTAAGTTTTCCACTATGGGAAATCTTCAGCAATTTGTGTTTTGTGGGTAATTTGACGAGCTGCATGTTTTCAGCTTTCAGCTTACAAGAGAAAACAAGAGAAGGAGACTGGTGATGAAGCATTTTATTATAGCTGCTATAACTCAAGTTAAAAACAGAGACTAACTTATTTAACTGATGTTCCACATTAAAAAGAACTATAAATGGATAAAGTGACGCAATGATATATATATATATATATATATATATATATATATATATATATATATATTGCTAGTATGACTGATCCTTCTCTTGACCTTTTTGGTTCATTTATCTATCTATCTATCTATCTATCTATCTATCTATCTATCTATCTATCTATCTATCTATCTATCTATATATATCTATATCTATATATATATATATATATATATATATATATATATATATATATATATATATATCTCCCACTTCATGTCTATTATTTCCCCTAACAACACAACACAAGTGTTTTACCTCTTACATACAACATGCTATTAGAGGTATTAGAAAGTGAGATATATTAATATATGAATAGATAAATGAACCAAAAAGGTCAATAGAAGGATCAGTCATACTAGCAAAAACACAAGCATATATGCATCACAGCACAAGTAGTGCACTAGAACCAAAGAGTAGTTTAGTCTACACATGATAAATGCAATGTTAAAAACATGCATCTCACACATTTTCACGGTTTCGTCAGAGATCTTCATCGGATTGCACACCAGCACCCCTTAGTTCGTGAAACCCAGTACAGCCAGCACTTATAAAACTTGCAACCTGACTTTTTCTTTTCTTTTTTAATTTATTGGCTAAACTAGATATTCAGCATGTGCTGAGGAAAAACAAAACAACAGCCAAAAAACAAACCAGTTATACAAATAGCTGACAAAAATACTGATATTTTTGTGGTCCATCACGCTTTTTAATACGATATTTAATAAACCCTGAACCATTTACTACAAAGTGCCTCCAAAAGTCTCGCCTGTAACCAAAGACAAGCCAAAGGAAACTGTACACATCGCCACACCAGTTTCAACATCGTGACCTCAGGGTTTAATAGCACACTGAGGTTTACATGAGAGGATTCATTTCCTTTACAGAGTGCCGAGAAACCACAACCAATATCTTACATGCTCATGAAATTAAAGGCAGTAATCAGCTGAGCCACTTTGCACCGAGAATCCTGGTTAGCCAATAATAGTAAAGCACTGACAATTAGAGGTCAAAGCTCCATCAGGACAATGTTGGGACCATGTACGACATTACCCAGAGCTGCTGCCGTGACATGGTGGTTATATTTTAGTAAGGCGTAGTCACGAGGCCATGAGATTTAGAAATACTTGGCTCATTGCAAAGCTTTTAAAAGTAAATGAAAGACATCAGTTGAATTAGACCATTCTGGCACCAGGAGCCTGAGCATAGATTGATGACTGACAATATTACACATCAATTCACACTTGAAATGATGCATCATGGGCATTGCAATATATATGTACACACCATTATGCAATGTCGCCTTAAGCAAATTTTCACACCGGATCGACTTTTCCGTCCATCCCGGCCAAAAAACAAACTGGAGGCTACGTATTAAGTGTGGCCACAACATAAGTCATGACCACGAGATACATAGTTTGTGGCCTTGAAATATTAAATGGAGGCTTCGCTATATTAATTCATGGTCACACCTTATTAAAAAAAATAACCCTCAGTGGCTTTGTAATATAAATAATAGAGAGAGATTATTTTCATGGTGCAGATTTCTATTATTTCTTTGTACTCCAGTTAAATCCATTCATCACTGAAATGTAGCAGTGTTTATAAAATAAAAGCTGCCTATAAATTTAGCAGAATTTTTTTCGGGGGTCAGTCTGGACCCGTTTTAACTTGGACTGGAAAAGAATTCTAATAAACCATTCAGGACATATTACAAAATATGTTGATCTTGTTTTAACCACTGCATCAAGAGCAGCATTTTCTGTCTCCAAGAATTCGGTAAGAAATTTTTTTTTAGAAGAGTGAGCAGAAGCTAGCTGTTAGCACTTGCTGTTTTGTCTCATAAGGCGAGGAGAGAGAGAGCAAATCAGGCCAATTCACACAAGGGTGTGTGCGTGCGTGCATATGTGTGTAAGCAAGAGAGAGAGAGAGAGACAGAGAGAGAGAGAGAGAAAGAGAGAGAGAGAGAGAGAGAAAGGGAGAAGTGTGTAGCTCCTCTACTGTCCAGTCACTTGATGTCCTTTTAGGGGACTCCAGAGGCTAGTTAGAAGGTGTCTCGTTCTCACCATGAATCTAATTAGATCCCTGACTGAGGTCTTAACATTTCCTTGGAGAGAGAGAGAGAGAGAGAGAGAGAGAGAGCGAGCGCTAGAGTGAACGCTGTTCAAAAGGGGGAGAAAAAGGTGCTAAAACACCATCTCTCTTCCCTTTCCTCACTCTCCTCCACCCTCACCCCATCCCACCAGCCCCCTCGGAAGAAAAACAAAGAGCGGCGAGCTAATGAAGTTGGTAATTAAGGAGCTTCTGTCAGGCACAATAGGTAATTAGACATTCGCTTCCCTCGGGTGCTGGCAGTCCAGTCTCATCAGTGCTTGGGATGACCAAGCATGCTAGCCTTTCAGACCCTCTGAAAAGGGAGAGGAGTGCTAATTTTCACCTCCTCCTGACCTGGACCTGCTATATCTCCTCAGGCTCAGAGTGCATCATTTCCTCCCACATTCAGTACCGTGGTTCACCCTGATTGCCAAGTCTGTTACAACATACGCACCAGGCACTTGGTACGAGAAGAGACGTTGTCAGATCATTGGAATAAACACGGATGCCGTGTCGAGTCCTATATAATAGAACTGATCCCAGATATTAGATATAAATACAATCATTGCTTCCTCTGCATGGTTATTTGCATAAACCCATATTGGTTTGTATGTAATAGCAAAACAGTCACGATAATTATTGTTACGAGAAGCTCATAAACAGCTCCAATGGACATCTTTCACCTTTTGAAGCTACTCTTGTTGCACGTTTATAAGACGCCATAAAACGCTGTGAAATGAGTGTGTATGTGCCTCTCTCAGCATTCTGAGGGAAGCCATTCTAATTATCACGTTTCCTTTAGATTGCTCGACCGTGGTGGAGATAGGGAGAGTTCACTTGGCCTCAATTAAGCATATTTATCTCTGATTATCCGACGGTGAGATTTCTGTGCGGGCGAAGAGATTATTCTAAAGAGGCGGCGATACGCGGGAGGAGCGAAATGTTCAGACGGAGTGACATCTTTCAGCCGGAGAAGAAAGGGGAAATGAAAGAAATGGAAATTGAATCAGGATGAGACACAGTTTAAACTCCCTTCTGTGTTTCTCCACACCGGTGTAAACAGAACGAATGGCTTTCATTTTTCCCTAATTGGAGAATGACATTGCGTCTGAATCGACATTTTGCCACAGACAAGTAAACAAAGAATTTAAAGAAGATTTTTACAGAGGCTCAGAATCTTCATTAATTTGACACTCGTATTCCGTTAAGTCTTCTGATATTATTGCGACCCTGCCATACAGTGGGTGTCCATATCACGGTTCCTGAATTATCCACCGAACCCTTCAAGAACCCTTGAGGAACCCTTCCTCTTGGAGTATAACCAGTGATTCTGAATGGGAGGAGTAGAAATCCTACAACCCATCAGTGAATTGGTGTTACTATTATGAAACCATTATAGTATAGCCTTATACCATGGGGAAGGCATTATGTATACACAGGAACATGCTCTTTGAAAGACAGACAGGCAGCACCATTCAAGTTTCAAGTCTGTAATATGCTACGTCTCTTGTGAAAGGCAAGAATGGTACAGAGAAAAAGATATGTTTGCTGTTAGCTAACACACTCATTCAAACCAAACAAAACTTACAGTTCTGTCTTTTGTCCCTTTGTGCAATTAGAATTTTGACTGAACAATGCTCAAATGTACTTTTACTTTCTTCTCCAAAGGCATTTTGTGTGTGTGTGTGTGTGTGTGTCTTTCCTTCACAAAAGGAAAAACAAGTACAATATTACTGTTTACAATATTTGCATCAATGTCAAAATGCAATCAGTTCATCTGGTGGTAGCAAGGATAAAACCTACAGTTTTACCAGAAATATGGCCTTGAGCTCTTGAACATGAAGGAGTCCATTCGACCTTGTTGTGACCTTGACCCTGTTTGGCTCAATTCCAAAATCTAAATCAGTTCATCTGCTGGTTACATTCACACACTTAGCAGACGCTTCTATCCAAAGCGACTTACAAATGAGAATTTGTAACTGGTTGCAATAATCATTCCATACAAATCCTACAAACATTCACCCACACGTTCTTCGGACATCGTGTTAACGAGAATTTCAGACGGCCGCACGGTCAACCTGGAAACATAATGCCTCCACCATCTAGAGGCGGAGGAATAATAATCCACTTTAAGACATCTGTTAACGGCAAATAAGACAATCTGGATGCCAAAAATGTAACATTTTATTGCATTTTTTTTATCTTCAAAAGAGAGGGAACCCTTAGATCTGCAAGTCCATTCATCACAACCAGCCCCGAGTGCAAGATACATGTAGTTGTACTATATGTTGCTTAACAGTGCCAATATCTGTGCAATGGCACAGCCGAGGTTTTCTAATTTCCTGCTCTATCTAAACTAAATGCTCTAAAAGTTAAATTCAAAAAGTTAACAGTTTCCCATAGTAAGGATAAGATCTTAAATGCTTACTACATGTTCAATATAATGCCCACTCTAGCATTTAAAAATGAACATTCTCTCAGTGCTACACCCTTGAACTCCATGCCAATCTCTCACATACAGTATGTGTCATGGATCTGGTGCTTGACCGGGCCCCTTTGATCTGTGGGTTCATTTTGACATTCCTGGTAACCATTTACACTGTTTAGACGGGACGTGCCCCGCTGCAGGGCACAACACCTGGGATTTGAACCGCTGACCTCACGGCCAAAGCTCAGGGATCAGCGCGGACAGACAGAACCTCTGCGCTTCATATCCTGTTTGGCCCGCGGCTGTGCCGGAGCATGTAGTCAGCCCTGGAGACATGTCACCTGTGCCCAGGTAATAGCAGCCATAACATGGGAAAGGGAAAAGGTCGGAGGAAGAGGAGCACAGCTGTGTCCACAAATGGAAAAGGCTTACAGGCCATATTGTCATTTTAAGGCATTATGTTCTTCAGCTTGGATTTTGGCTGATAATATTGGATTATTTGTCTCACATACAGTAATGAGGTGTGCTTCAACTGCAGGAAGCTTTTCAAGAACCCATGAATAGTTTCAGGAATACAGGACATTCATGGAAAGAGGTTTTCAAAGTGGGGGTTGGGGACCCCCTGGAATAACTTTATTTATTTATACATTGAACTAAATTTGCATAAATGGAATCGCAACCAACTATTTTCTCATTTTATATATTTCTAAGTAATAATTATAAACAAACGTCCATTTGTGGAACCAGGAATGTTTGTTTTGTTGTCAAGACGAGCAAATTTTCTGAAGAAACTACACGAAACAAGTTGGATTACTCATGTAACCATGTTCTATGAACTCTGGATAACTGCCAATGGCAGTGGTTCAACATCTGGACAACTTCATTGTGCTCATGCGCACACATGTTGAGACCTTAAACACAAAGTCTTGTGGTGACCATATGACAGTATAAATGCCATTAGTAATAGCTGATGTTCCTTTTGGAACCTTTCGCTGGTTAATTTGGGGAGTGCTAGTGTTTCCAGAAAATGGTAAAATACAGTTTACCTAATGTTCTAGTTTCACCCTTCCTAACCAGAGGTGGTGTTTCAACACCTGGATAACCTACACCACTAGGTTATAAGGAACCAACAGTAAAATGACGCCATAAAAGTTATATTATTTCTATGAATTCTGTGTTTGTATATACACGTATATACATACATATTTTCTCCCTCTCTCTCACTCTGAGCCATGCCTCGACAAAAAGAGCTTTCAGATAAACTACAATCGAGAATGGTTGATTTACATAAAGCTGGCAAGGGTTACAAAGTGATTACAAAGACTTTAGAAATTCACCAGTCTACAGTTAGGCAAACATTCTACAAATGGAGACACTTTGGGACTGTTGCTAAAAAACACACAGCTCTACACCTGGCGTAGAAAGGGCAAGGCATATCATCCTGAAAACATCATCCCAACCGTAAAGTATGGTGGAGGAAACCTCATGATTTGGGCCTGCTTTACTGCATCAGGGCCTGGCCAGCTTGTAATCACTGAGGGGAAGATGAATTCACAAATATATCAGACAATTCTTCAGGATAATGTGAGAATGTCTGTACGTCTGCTGAAACTGCGTAGAATTTGGGTGATGCAACAGGACAACGACCCAAAACACAGGAGCAAGTCCACAACAGAACGGCTTCAGAAAAACAAAATCCGCCTTTTGGAGTGGCCGAGTCAGAGTCCAGACCGCAACCCAATAGAGATGCTATGGAATGACTTGAAGAGAGATATACACATGAGACGTCCAAAGAATATGACAGAGCTAAAGCAGTTCTGCCAGGAAGAATGGGCTAAAATTCCTCCTGAACGATGTGCATATATATCTCCCAAGATATATACATACATACGTATATATACATACACACACACACACACACACACACACATCTTCCACAAACCAGTCCGAGCACCCATGCTGACCATTGTAAACTGCCAAAAGCACCTACAACGGGCACATGAGCATCAGAACTGGACCATGGAGCAATGGAAGAAGGTTATCTGTTCTGATGAATCACGTTTTCTTTTATATAACATGTGGACTTCCGGGTGCGTGTGCATCATTTACCTGGGGAAGGGATGGCATTATGGGAAGAAGGCAAGCCAGCCTAATGCTCTGGGCAATGTTCTGTTGGGAAACCTTGGGTCCTGGCCTTCATGTGGATGTTACTTTGTCACGTACCACCTTCCTAAACATTGTTGCAGTCCGAATACACCCCTTCATGGCAATGGTATTCCTTAATGGCAATGACGTCTTTCAGAAGGATAATGCGCCCCGCCACACTGCAAAAATGATTCAGGAACGGTTTGAGGAACATGCATTCAAGGTGTTGAATTGTCCTCCAAATTCCCCAGAGCTCAATCCGATCGAGCATCTGTGAGACGTGCTGGACAAACAAGTCCAATCCATAGGGGCCCCACCTCGCAACGTAAAGGACTTTAAGGATCTTCTGCTAACGTCTTGGTGCCAGATACCACAGCACACCTCTAGAGGTCTTGTGAAGTCCCTGCCTCAATGGCTCAGAGCTGTTTTGAGAGCACAATTGGGACTTATTAGGATGGTGGTTTTAATGTTATGGCTGATAACACGCATTTCTGGATCTGCTCAGTTCTTCAGAAGTTTCTGGAACCTGTTAAGAAATGTGCTTTTCTTTGATGCATGACCTTTGATACATGTGGTTCTATAGGTTCCAAAAAAGCATGCACAATGAGTCTTCTCGCTGTACCCCACCCTTAAATCACATTTTGATAAGCTCAGCTGACGAGCCTCTCCTCAGGAAGAAATAAATGAGTCATTCTGAGCTCAGCATGCTTTCCAAAACAAAGGCTGAAAAGGAGGCTGGAATTTTTGGAACGCTGTCCGTTTCCCAGCAGGTGCCTGTCAGCTCCCTAACAGATGTTCGACATACTGCTTCCTCCTTCTGCGTTAGTTGATGCCAAAGTGCCGCAAGTCAGCGAGCGAGCCAGTGAGCCAGGGCGGCGCTCATCCCTCAACATCCAGCCTCGACCCCGCGCCTCTCAGCGCCACCGCCACGGGGGAGATAAAGCGCCTTGGACTGCCTGCTTGAAGGAATCCTAAATAGTAGTGGCTGTAAATCAGGCTCCCATGGCCCTATGGGTAGCAATTATCTTTTTTCGCACTAATAAATCCCCTCCCCATCGCTGATAAGGTGGTGCTCTTTCTGAACCGCAGAGAGGAAAGAAAACAAAAGCGTGCGTTTAATGAGGGAGGAAGAGTTGGATGGGGTAGCGGGCTTCTTTTTTTTTTTTTTGGTCCAGTTCGTCGGTTCACTGGAGGCCTTCAGCATCTTTAGAGCTCCATCTAATATGCTTTTATTCCTGGTTAATTTATAGCTATTGCACACACGCACAAGACTAAGAGCCTGTTATTCACTGCAGGTGCAAAGAGTCCTTTGAAAGTGTGAATTTTGATATAGATCCTCCTCAGATTTTTATTCTTGATACCCATGATAATGAAGCACCATATAAACTCTTAGTAAAGTTCAGCGCTGGAGTAGCTCTGTGGAGACTTAACCTGTTAGCTTGGTGAGAGATGAGAGGAGACTGATCAGATATGAAGGTTCCATGATCGTATCTTTCAAGTTGATGTGTTCTTGGATGTTAAGCTGCATTTTGCAGCAGGAGCTGGTGTTAGACTACCGATATCTACATTCAGAGCCAAATATATATATATATATATATATATATATATATATATATATGTATTTTTTATCCTTGCCTTTCTATATGGAAACTACACACGTTGTGCAGAGCTCCTATCTGCCCATTCCATGATAAGAATGACATCAACATCATCAATCAACAACAGTGTGGGATGATGTGGACCAACTAAAACGCAGTTACGGTTACCACCTTAACTGTATTTCCGGTTCATTCACGTTGCAGTAAACAGCCGTTCTCCGATCTGCCTCTCACTCTCTCATTCTTTTTATAAAATGTTTTTTTTTTAAAATGTTATTTTAAGTTATTTAGACAAAAAAAACTATCCTGAAGACAACCCTGTGAAGAAAAAAGTTGCAGCTTTACCCCCTGACTGTTACCCTGAAGTGCTGACACTGGAGACTCCTTCCACGAATGCAAGAATACTCTATTACACAGTATAAACAGTGCAGTGTTGCCAGGTCTGTGAATTTCTACCCAAAGTAATCTAATGTGCGTACAAGCTGCGGTTTGGTCGATATGATAAAACAAGCTGGAGGGTTTTAATGCAAACAGTCAATATTCCAATGTCCACACTGCTAAAGTTTTACATGATGTCTTTGTTTCTTGACTAAATAAAGCTCTGTGTATATGATATCGAAACGTCAGTATTATTGATAGTCCAAGACCAAATGCGCTACCTAACCTATTTTGAGATAAACTCCTATCAGATGCATGACAAATGATCTGCTTCTTATAAAAGCATTGTGCTACTTTAATATGACCTAATTAACAACTCCATGCAATGATTAATGGATAAATATTCTTAATCTCTTCCTTATTGTTGCAGATCTCGGAGCGTAAAGTGAGACCAGGTGTGTTTGCCAGTACAAGCCACAGAGAACAAACATCAATTAAAAAGAAAAGGATGGGAAAAAAAACCCTCCCAAAAAAACCAAACAGAGCACAGTAACAAAATCTGCCCTCCTGCTTTTTCACAACTTCTTAGGTTGGGCCCTTGTACTTGGTAAAGACATAAGTTTAACCTCATTAGGAGAGCACACACTAGATACATAATTATTCCTGAGAGGATTAGCCTCACTAATACAAATTAAAGTGATAATGAAGCCACCGAGACTGGCCATTGCTGCTCCCTGATCACCACCCATGGTGAACTATTATCTAGAATTAGAGCGTTTGTTTACGTTGTGTGCTAAACGCCTTTTTGCCATTTATAAAAGTAGTCCAGGTTGCACAGTTTAATATAAGTGGCTTCATGGGAATGGATCGAATTAAGAGGTTTGTGTTCCAAACTATTTATTTAATACAGGGAAAACATGTTTTTGGAAAATAGTAGAAAACCCAAATCTTGTGTCTCATTAATGATTGGTTTGGCTAAGCTACACAAGTTGTTCGAATTCTTCATTGCTCGAGTGCTGTGTATTTAGGCTGAAAATCTGTTTAAAAAAAAAAAAAAAAAAGAAAAAAAAAACAACAAGAGGAGCATGTACAATGCTGCCGGGCGCTTGTAAAAGTTCAGCGTGAAATTCACAATTCACGTCCGCTATCCGAAACGCATCTGGCCTTTTTATGCAACGAGGCAATTTAAGCGTGCTGAAAGTCTACTTCAAAAGATGTTCAAACGTCTCCTCGGGCGGAAGGAAATAATTCCTTTTCTTACCATTGCAAAACTTCACTCAAACATGAACTATAAATCTGGGATAGTTTCTCCTCGAGGTCAAGCCTCAAAAAAAAACTGACTGCTTAAGATATACATCTAATTCTCTGTAATATAGCTACTTCTTACTGAAAAAGATAAATACAATAAAAAATTACACATTTCACATGATTATGTAACATGTGATGAAATGAAAAACATGTGAAAGTGCCCTGTTTCAACATGTTAATCCCTGAAATTGCACAAGTAAACATGCCTGACAAATTGATATGTTAAAAACAAAAAAGGCTGGGGGGGGGGAAGTATGCAAAAGATAGATAAATAAATAAATAAATAAATAAATAAACACCCCATGAACGTGAAAGAATCATGAGAAATAAAGTGTTTAAAAATATCCCACAAGAAAAAATAATCACTTGTAAGTGACGTGAAAATCTATTAAATTGTAAAATAAAAAATAAATAAATAAATAAAAAATTCACAAAAATAAGCAATCAGACGGAAAAGAAACACATTGGAAAAAATCATGTGACAAATGAATCGTGCATAAAAGCACATGAAAAATGAATGATGAGGTGCAAAATAAATCATGTGGAAATGTAATGTGAAAAGAAAATCATGTGAAAAAATAGAAACATGCATATGACGTGTCTAATAATCACGTGCAAATTTGTGTTATTTTCTTCCTCAGAGGGACACATTAAGCAGCAATTAATACATTTTTCCATCCATCCATCCATCCATCTTCAATACCGCTGTATCCTTTTCAGGGTCACGGGGAGCATGGGGCAGTCCATCACAGGGCACAATCACATACACACTCATTCATACACTACGCACACTTTAGACACACCAATCAGCCTAACATAACCGGAGAACCCGGAGGAAACCCCTGCAGTACAGGGAGAACATGTAAACTCCGCACACACAGGGCCACGGCGGGACTCGAACCCCCGACCCTGGAGGCGTGAGGCGAACGTGCTAACCACTAAGCCAACTACATTTTTCCTAAAAAATTAAAAAAATAAAATAAAATTAATAAAAAATAACAAATTCTACAAAAACACAAGTGACTGTTCAGTGCATTCTAGGCCAAAATTTGTTCTTGTGCATCAAAACACAAGAACAAGTATTACACAAGTATAAGGGTTATACAAGTGTCACACAAGTACATGTTCTGCATGTGCGTTGTTTACGAGCCTGGTCACGTGCCAAACCATCGTTCTGCGGTTTCACACTTTAAAAAAATAAAATAAAACCAACCTCTCAAAAATAAAAAAATCGCGTTCACACGGCTCTTTTCTTGGACTTAGTGCAGGTTAAACAAACCTTGCTGTTTTATTAGACACGCTCCACAGAGCATGCTCAGAAACCCAGAGCGCTCCGAGCTTACGAAAAAAAAAAAAGAAAATGCAAAAGAAAGTCGACGAGAGAGACAAATGATGGATCTCACCCCACCGAAGGGGCTTGACATTTTAGCCAGAAAGGTTGATCGGTGCCATCGGCTGCCAATTAAACAGCGTAATAAAGTCTTTAGAGAGGACGAAATGAAAATCCACACCCTCCTGCAGCGGTGCTGTCAAAGCGAGCTCAGCGGGGCTGAAAGGACGGGTCTATTAAAGCTCGTGTCACGCGTATATCTGGCACATTTGAAAGTCATTTGGCTTCGCGTTTTCAGATGGCTCTTTGGTTAAAGTGGAAGGACGGTGAATCCGGCGTGTGTGGGAGATGAAGAAGGCACCTCAAACAAACCCAAGCCTCATATAAACGGCAGATAAAAAGGGCCAACGGGGCAATTAAAGGCATCATCTGACCCAGCGGGCGCTTCTCTTGAACGCCACAAGCCATAGTTCCTGACAGGGAAACTCCCTGAGCTGATACTATCTCTGGAATAGCACTAAATAACGCGGTTATATATTTTCTCCGGGCACAAGAAGGTGATTGAAAGGGAGTGAAGGTGGAGGTTTTGGCCAAAGGCAAAGATAAGCACTAGGTGTGTGTGAGACGAGTCAGGTCCAGCCATCAGTTTGTGATCTGGGGCGGTGTGTAGTGGTGTTGTAAGATCTGCTAAACTGGCCCTAATTTGCCCTGTTGTAGAGGTGTGTGATGAGGTGGAAAAGGTCCAGAGGGGGTGGAGGAAGAGGCCTTTCGTCTGTCAGAGACGGAGTTAAGCCTCGCCCCGGGGGCGGCACACTCGACCAAGATGAATCCAGAGATCGGGAAAGGGGAAGGAAAGAAAGCAGAGGATGAAAGATCGTCCACACTCGAGAGTTACAGCTCACTCAGCGAGCGCTCACGGTTTTGGCCGTGAGAGTTTTTTTTTTTCTTTATTAAGCGTGTCACTCACTAAGTGAATTATCTCTGCGTGCACTATGACTCATTTCACAGGTGTGCATACTTTAGCACTTTCTTTTAGGTGGATAAAAAGTCTTAAACATCCAGACGCTACCAAACACCATCTACCTTTTATGCTACAACTGCAATTCTGTGTGATCTTCGATGCGGTGCTAGTGCCAGGTCTCGATGGTTTTGGCCTTCAGCTACAGCTTTTGTAGGACTCTGCTATCCATGCTGTGTTTTGTGTGTGTGTGTGTGTGTGTGTGTGTGTGTTTTTTTTTTCTGAGTTATAAAACTGGATGCCACGATATTTATTTGCTCAAACATGGCCCTAAAGAAAGATTATATGGATGAATATTGAACACACGGTGATGGCTCAGTGGCCTAGTGCTCACACGGTTACGAGTTCAAATCCCAGTGCTGTCAAACTGCCATTGGTCTTCATCAGTCTCCACTCTGCTCGAATGCGCCTCTTCTTACAGCAGTGTTGAATCCTCTTTGGTGTTATTTAACAAAGAAAAATGCCTCACTGCTATGATGCTTGGAGATATTTTTATAATATTTTTTGGAAGGAGTCTCAAAAACGTGTTAGAGCACTATGGAACTAAACAAGCCATCAAGTTTTTCACCGCAGGAAAGCCTTCAAGACAACGGGTGATGCATTTTCCATGCTAACAAGCTGAATTATTCAGTGTTATTAACTTAAAATGAACATGAAAGAAGGTGTGTGTTTTAGGAACTAACGTACATCATATTAAAAGGTATAGATAATAAATAAATAGATAAAAAAAAAAAAAAGTATGACGTTCCATTCCCCCCAAAAACCATAAATTGTCAATGTGTAAATTATATAAGCATTATAAAAGAAAAATATTTATGTAGAAACGTTAGGCTGAAAGAATACATTTTCAACATTGATGTTCACCAAACTCTAAACAAAGTCAACACACTGCGCTCCTTACTGTACACTGCACTCATCATAACAGTGGCATGAGAGGCCAGTCACCCCTTCAGGCAAGAGAGAGAACCCTTTCCTATTCTAGAACCTCCAACATAATCACACTGACTCATGAATCTGCATGTGTGTGTATGTGTGAGAGAGAGAGAGGTCAAATCTGGGTTGGCAGAACAGCCGCCCACAGAACAACTTGGAACTGTGTCAGAGAGAGAGAGAGAGAGAGAGAGAGAGAGAAGAGAGTTACAGAGAAAGAGAGACACAGAGAGAGAGACAGTAAGAGAGGGAAACAGAGAGCAAGAGAGAGAGAGAAGGGGAGAGAGATAGGGCTTTTGTTTACAGTACATGGTTGATTTGAGTGGTTTGGGTGTTCATGGAAGTACATTTCTGTGCTAAACACTGATTTTATTTTCATCTAACATGTGCAAGGCTTTGGTTCTGTGCACAAACACAAACACACACGCGGCCGAGTGCGAGTATGCTTGCCCAGTGTGAATAATCTTGTTTTAGTTGGTCTGGCTGCACGTCAGGATCTTCGACTAGGACTACAGGCACTCGGCGATGTTGCGTTATTGACCAAGCCCGAATCTGCATTGACGTCCAAAGCAATTATCCTGACTTTTGAGCTGTGAGCCGCATTTATTACTGCATAAAAGCCCTCATTCATTTAATACACATCTGATTATTTATTTAAGACTCCCGCGACAGGCGCTCATGTCTCTCGGCATTATGAGGTCGTCATTCCGGCGCACGATCTGGTGTCTGGTGAACAGAAATGAGCTCATTGAAGTCACTGCGTATACAGTAACAGGTGCTGTGACATGAAGTTTAGAGTGATTCATAATGAAAGGTTCTTTAATATGGAAGGAAAAATTGCACACGTGCATGATATTGCCTTGAATATTCGCTAAAGTCGCACGGACGTTATGGAAGCTTGACTAATGAGGGCTTAAAACCAATCCAGTATAACATGTCCCAGAACAGACCAGAGCCAAGGTCGGCGTGGCCTTGCCTCCAATGCCTCCAAGCGGAGACCGCTCCAGTCCACTTTAGTCGGAGATGTGAAACAGACCAGATTTCACATGCTATTGAATTCATATTTAAAGATGCTGGATCCGAAGATGAGCTCTTTGGTAATATAACATTTGCATAAATAACATGAGAATATGAACAAAAGTAAGGATGAGAATAGAATAATCCTATAACAGAAGGAGGTATAAAATAATAATAAAAAAAATAAAAAAAAACTGTTTTTGCCAAATTACACTTAATGAAAGTTGTTAATACAGTGCTGTTGAATGCTCGATTCTGATTGGCTAAAAAGTGCTGATTAATTTTCAATAACAGCAGCTCTGACGATAGTACTTGATGTGTGTAGCGGGTGATATGATGAAGGCTTTTGTACCGAGACCTTTTCTTTGGAAGGAGTCTCCAGTGTCAGAGCTTTGTGCCTTTCTCAACAACTTTTCGTTCTGTTAAGTGAAAGAAAAAGCGTTTGGTGATGGAAAGAATGTTTATCGCCGTTAATACACCATGAAAACATGCATGCAAAGAACAATCTGTCATTCTATAATTAACAAAAGGATGTGATGTTATTGGAAAACAATCAACTTCAGGGTGGGAGGAGTAACTACGCTGTGTGTTGGGTTGCATCGCCGTCCCGTCACCGATCATTTTCCTATAACCTCGTGCCCCGTAGTGTTTTTTTTAATCCGTACCTAATCGGCATCTTTACTCAAGTTGTCTCAGCACGGAACAGCGAAATCAGAATACCTCATGAGACTCGGATTCAAATCAGAGTAAAATCAGTGCCGAGCACAGAAATAAACACACCCCCGAGATGAAAATCCCGTATTCATAAATGCAGTCTCATTCACCAAGATTTAGCGATGTTAAGTGAAGTGTTCTCTCTGCACATGCTGGATTACAACACAAAATCCTTTCATTAGCCTCTCTCATACTACTTCTAAAGCATGAAGGTGTCCCCCCTAAGCTGATCACGAAGGCTGGTCCAGAGTCGACCCCGGGGTGACAAAAAGGTGTTGCTTGGATATTTCACCACACGGGGCGAAAGACGATTGCCTCAGCGGCGCCATCTCCGCGGGGACTGCTGGTGTCATTAGGAATCCACAAAGCGCTGAGGCGGTCTGAGGGCCACAGCCTCACACTTGGCTCATTAAAGCAGAGCAGGAGTCGAGCCTCTGCTCCAATCCTCCTCTCATTAAACCGCATTCAGCTAATAGGCCAAATCCACACCAGCACCACCGCTGAGGCGAGAGGCCGGAGGAGTAAAGAGTGTGCTCACACCCCTCTACCTCCTTCCTCTCAGGCCCCTAAAGGCCCACCTGAAGCCCTTTAAAAATAGCAATTTAACCATGTAGCTGAAATTGTGGCTGGTTACAGTGCTGGGATTCTCAGGTGAATTTGGAGCCATTAGTGCTGTTGTGTGTCATCCCCCCCCCATGTTGGGCATCTCTGTTGGTGGGGTCGGTTTAAATAACTATATATATATATATATATATATATATATATATATATATATATATATATATATATATATATATATATATATATATATTCAGTTCACTGTAATTATAGAAGATTTAAATGGTGTCTCAGTTGTGTTTTGGGAGATTTATATATTGCCAATGTTGGTAATGCAATGGCTGAAGAAACCATTTACGTGATTACATGTGCTGGAGTAAATACAGATTGGGGTACATTTTAATAAAAGTTTCATTTGATGAGAAGTGCCTTAAAGGTGCGATTCAACCATCGAGGTAAAAATAGATACAACTTCAAACATTAATAAAACAATACAGCACTTGGAAAACATTCAAAAGCACTTGTGCCTGTCCCAGCCCACTATAACTACACTTACACTCAAACGTACGCCAAACATATTTTTTTACGTGGAACATCCTTTTCCGTGACTCATCTATTACAGGTTCGGAAAAATGTACATTTATAGTTCTCACGACATTGACTCAACCCCGCGGCGACCTGAACACATTTCACTCCTGAGAGATATCTGGAATATTCCACGAACATCACATGGAAGTTGCAACATCCTGAATATTTCCTGAAGACCACGAGAAGAAGAAAAGTGCACTTATTCTTATTATTGACGCAGGAGGTCACTCTGAAAGTGACCCAAATGATAGACTGGAATAAAAACGTACTGGAAGAAAATCATTAGAACGTCTGTCTAGTTTGTGCTTTTGCCAATCTATGCTAAAAACAAAACTCAGTGCTGTTATTCGTTTAAGCGCAAACAACTTGTAAAGACAAGATGGCTACCGGAGATGGCTTGGCACATTTTCTGAACAGTCAAATCCATGTTTTCTTAGATTCCATTTTGAAAAATGATCAAATAAAGCGAGTTTGTTTTTTTGGCTAAAT
The DNA here is from genome assembly GCA_012411365.1 of Ameiurus melas. NCBI lineage: Eukaryota > Metazoa > Chordata > Actinopteri > Siluriformes > Ictaluridae > Ameiurus > Ameiurus melas. The sequence goes on along the minus strand of CM022755.1, from coordinate 3,636,314 downwards.
GGCACCACAGTCGTAGAACCACCCTGGATCATCCAACCCATTCTGCAGATGCTGAGAATGGATAGCCGCATTCATATCCTCCCCTCTTTATGTAATAGTCGGTGTAATGTAAGCGAAAGCGGAGGAGTAAAAGCATCTTTCTCCCCTTCACTGCCAGCACCTCATGGCCGAGGGTGTCTAATAAGGAAGCGGATGGTAATTACTGCCGAGAGTCTTTGTGATAACAGGGATCAGTGTTATTGCGCTGCAGTTCATTAAAGCACTGAGGACTAACATGGGAAAGGTGCTGAAATTAGAAAATGATATCGCTTTGTGGCCTTCCCCACCAAATATGATGTTTTCATCACTACGGAGCATAACCTTTTCTCAAGGTAGAACTACTTTTTACCTGATGTGCAGTAATGGCTGCTCTGTTTTCTTCCCTTGTTTTAAATATAGCTGTGAGGCCAGGCGAGTGCTAGTACTCTGTAGATAACTAATGTGCATTCAAGTTCACATGCATAATGATTAAATAAGTAGTGTTACACTAAGAACTGGTAACAGTGGATCATTCAAATTTTTTTGCTATTAGGACTTTGTAGTAATCTCGGATTGTCAGTCGCAGATCACGCGTCTAATGATTCGATTCGGGGGAAATGTCAAAACTGTAATCTCAGACAAACTCTGAACTTTGCCCACAGTTTCTTAAGAGGAGACCAGGTGTGGAAAAACTGCGGCACTTGTTCTAAATGCAACATTAAAAAAAAATAATCTAAATTGCAAAAGAGGAAATGGATGAATTTCCATGAAATTAAAAAATCACACCGTTTATGAAGTTCAAACCCCAAAATTGGAATTTTATTATTTTTTGAATTTCTCATACCATCTAATATGGATTTTTTTAATCGAATATTTTGAAACCCAATTTCACTCACGTTTGCTCCCATCATCACTTGCGCTACGACGGTTGAGCGGGTTGTCCACTAATCGTAGGGTTGGCGGTCCGATTCCCGGCCCACATGACTGTATATGCCGAAGTCTCTCGATGGCACGCTAGCGCCTTGCATGGCAGCTCTGCTACCATTGGTTTGTGTGTGTGTGTGTGTGAATGAGACAGTGTAAAGCGCTTTGTAGATCCATTAAGGTTAAAAAACCACTATATATGTACAGACCATTTACCATGACAACACTGATAAACAGTTGATCCTTCACCAGCCTCTTGAAGTTTATGAGATAATAAAAACTCAGCTAGACATGTTTCTCGTTACTGAGAAACTGGAAGATTCACTGACTTTCCAGTGGTGGAAAACTGTTACAAAACGCTGACACTGGAGACTCCTTCCATAGATGTTAAATCCTCACTCTATCATGTGTATAATTACACATCTTTGTTAACTAGCATTTGTTTATTTTCAGGTGTAGCTTTTCTGAAATACAAATCCCTGTGAATTAGCCGTTACTACAGAAATGATGAAATATTAGAAAGAGCACATTGATATAAACCTGCGATTTGAATTACAGCTGGAGCTATAGAGAAAATAAAACGAACCAGATGCAAAAATTCAACAACAGCGGTATAAATGCACAGTGATCAGAATAATAAACAGATGTTATTTTCTCCCATTTTGCACAAGGCAGATGTGATGTTTAAATTAGGATGTGAGAAGTAGCTGATCTTGACTCCGCCCCCACTAAAGATTGCTAGTGGCTAACCAAGGCAGCAGAAAGTATACCCAAGCTTTATGAAGTTAAGGAACCACCCAGTTCGTCTTCGTGGTCGTGTTTTTCTTATTTCTACTGCAAATAAAATAAAATGTGTGTGGGAGCTGGCATTAACACCAAATGTTCCAGACGAGTTCGTTTAACTTATTCATAATCACAACTCTGTGGGAAAAGACAAGCCCGGCTCCGGTCCTAATAACACAAGCAAATTATGGACGCGAAACCAAGTTCATTAAAGCATGCGTGGCTTTGCACTGATAATCATCATTATGTGCAAATTACAACGCAAATGTGGTTAACATCAGGGGAAGATCTTAATGGCGCATTCAGGCTAAAGAGAACCAACAATGGTAATATGTAAATGTTTACGAAGAAACTCACACGCCACACTGACCTTGGGAAAAATCTGAGTCCGAGTTGTGCAATTTAAGTATCTACATGTGCGTCAGACTTTCTGCCAATCCAGAAAGGATCCGAGCGAGAGGCGAAAAGGGGAATCCGAATCCGAGCATTGCCTTCGGCGAGCCGTTTCCCTTCTCACCGTTCCTCATAAACACACACGCGCAAAGATGTCAACTATATGAACTTGCAAAAGTACGTATCGCGTAGCTAGAGTTATGAATAGGTCAAGTTTAATAAGTTCTAATCGGTGAGCATGGAATGGTTGTAGGTACTAGGCAGGCTGGTGTGAGTATTCCATAAACTGCTGACCTCCTGGGATTTTCTAACAACAGTGTCTTGAGTTTCTGTACAGAATGTTGCCTAAAAACGTCCCGTGAGCCGCAGTTCTTTGGGTGGAAACGCCACAGCGAGGAGATTAAGACTACGGCGACTCAAATAAGCACTCCTTACAACCACGGTACGCAGAAAAGCGTCTCAGAAGACACAACACTCTGACCATTGCACGAATGCCGGCTGTAGCTCAACCTTCTCAAGCTTCAAAGTCAGAGAGATCACAATTTCCCCTCATTCGGTCATTTGTTGTGAATATTAACTGAAGCCGCATTGATTGGATGATGATTGGATAACTGCATGAATGAGCAGGTGTACAGGCCGTTGGGTCAAGGTGCATATTCAAAAGGTAAACCCAATTGGTTTTCCCGACATAATTCCACACGAGTTATTTCTTAACCTTCATAATGACTCTATGAGCTGGCGTGTCGAGAATAAAGAAATGTACACAAAGCCAGAAAGAACCCTTGATGGTCACTTTACAAGTTTCCTGTGAGAAAAGAGTGCTGGAACTGGAGGAAGTGGAGTTGTGTTTATCACTCCTGAAGTCAGCCATTACACGACTCTGGCCTGAAGCAAAGTGAAACAGGAACAATAGAGATCACTATCCAAGGTCTGATCTGATGGAGAATTTTAGGTGAGCGCTTTTAAACATCAAACAAGTTTTTGGCATTCCTCTACCTGCTGCTTTTGAAGCTTTCCAGTGTCCTTTAAAGTGCTGGTTGTAATGGGGACATTTTTTACGGCGATATGAACACAGCAAACAAGTTACATTTCTGTAGAGAGAGACTGGGAGAGTTTCCCACCGAGCTGACTGACTGGGATGAGTACAGGGTCACACACCTTCTTTAGTGTGTGTGCGTGTGTGTGTGTGTGTGGGGGGGGTGTCAGTGCTTATTGTTTCTTTTGAATAAATATAATTAAATAGAAAAAAATATATAATTAAAACAGCATATTAATCAATTCATCTCCACCAGTGTGGATTTTTTTTTTGTACCTTACTGTTACATTCTATATGACCCCCCCCCCCCAACCCTTCTTTCTCTTTCTTCCCCTTTCTTTTCCTTCATTCCTCTCTCACTCCTCATCCTTCCCTTTCCCCTCTTTCTTTAACTTCCTTCCGCTTTCCTCTCTTTTTGGTTCTCATCCCTTCTTTCTTCTGTCATTTTTATTCTTCCTTTCTTTTCCTGCCTTCCTCTCTCTCTTCCTTTTGTTTCGTTCTCTCTGCATCTCTCTTCTTCTTTCTTTCATCCCTCCTCTCACTTGCTTCATTCTTTCATTCCATACCCCTTCCCTCTTTCTCCTTTCTTTCTGCATTCGTCTCTGCATCCATCTTTTTTTATTCACCGAGTGTGTTTCATCATTCTTTTAGCTCTTTATAAAAACTTGTAAAGTGACCTTGTATTTGTAAGGTGCATATTATTATTGTTATTATTATGAGCACTATCTATTATAACAAAAGGTGACAACCACACAACATAAAACTTTGGTATTCTATAGAAGAATTACAATAAAATAAAAACATTGTACAATAAAACTGAATACCGCAGACAATGACTCTGTTGTATTGCTTAAGTGTGACGGAGTTCATTTTGTAATCTTGCATTAAATTGTCTGAATAAAGTTGAATCAAATGTACTTTGACCGTTATCCCGCCCCCCACCGAGTCCGTTTTAAAAAGTAACCCATTTTTAAGTAAATGACTAAGCCGGTTATAACCTGGTTGTGTGATAATCACGTTCAACATGATCTCGTATGAAAATAGGAACAATAACTCGTACGCAAAGCGTTTGATCCCGGTCCGGGTTTTGGCGGATCCGGAGTCTATGCCGGGAACACTGAGCAGGATGTGGAAATATACATCCGTATGACAATCGCAGTAGTCTAAGCACGCCCTCAATCACATGTTGAGCAGCCCTCCCGCCCACCGGCATGTTTTTGGGACGTGGGAGGAAACCGGAGAACCCGGAGGAAACCCTGGGAGAACATGCGAAATCGGACAGCAGTGGAAGAAAAATTCCCCCGCTGTATCACCATGCCGTCCTTTCACATGAAGGAAAAAAATAAATACCTGAATTTATTAAAGAGGAAAAGATACTGGATGATTTGCTAGGTGGGAATGAGCGCATGATAAGCTCCCTCACTTCACAGACACAGTGATGAGTGCGATTTGGGCAGCGAGCGAGAAAACACGGAGCTTATTAAATCACGCCTTTTCTTCTTCCTCCTTCATGCTTTTCATGGGTGGTCAGCTATAATCAGTTTACGGCGTGGCTTTTCTCGGCGTGTTAAGTTGGCCTGCGCTCATTTGCACGAGCAGTATGAGAGTTTTTACACAGCCGTTCTGCTTAATCTGCCTGTAAAGTTGTGCTGGCTTGCTTCCGTGCAGACTGAGGGATGGCGAGAGAAACAAAACGCTCAGCTCTTAATCCACCAAGGCCTCGATTCCCTCGTCAAAACCCCCCTCCCCGAAAGGGATTTACCCACAGTGCTCTCCTCTCCCCATCCCCTTTTTACACACAGGCACACACACACACACTCTGTATAATTTATAAAGCCTAAGCTCTTTCAATACTCCAAAATGCCAGATAAACTTTTCTCATTTGCCCCTAATTTGGTCACGCGAGATAATGCCGACATCTGAGGGCTTTTTAAACTGCTTTTTAAAATGCATTCCTGAAAGGAGCTGGCTTTGGCACCTCGGCACCTTGTTAGCCTCCAAATAATTATTTCCAATGCAGAGCTGTCCTTAATGTGCTGATTAATCCTGCATTCTCCAGGTCACACGTATTTGGCTCCGTTCTTTAAAAAAAAACAAAAAAAAAACCCCTCTTTCTCTCAGAGCTAACTCGGAGACACAGAGAGAGGAAGAGAAAAAGGAAGCAGCCATTACAAGTTTCTAAGGACTTGCCCCTTTCACATCTACGCCAGCCTTCATTGTGCCAGCTGTCAGATCTGGCATCTCTGTAAAAACCATGCACCAAAATGAGGGGAAGAAAAAAAGAAAAAAAAAAAAGAAAAGAGGAAACTGTGGTTTTGTTTCAATGCACGCCAAATCACTGTGACGCTGCCATACCATAGTGGATAGCCTAAGCTTATAAAAAGAATTGACGTGACCAAGACATATAATGTGGATGAAAGATTGAAGTATGGAGCGGGAAACGATGTTGCAGATGCTGCCAGATCCTGCTTCTATGAGAAAGTCCACTTCAAACACACTATAAAGCCTCAAAACAAAGGTCTCGTTCAAAACGGCATACAGTAAAAGGGAACAAAAAATCTGAGCGTGCTACCAAGTAAACCGTTATTACGTAATCTACTAAACGCCAACATACAATTTTATACCACAACACTGTTGAGGTGTCGAATCTGATTGGTCAGATGTTGCTGATTAGGTCTCTAGAGGAGCGGCTCTGATGGTATTACAAGCTGCCAGGCAAATCTCAGGTTCATAGCTTTTAAAATATGCTCGTTCAAATACGTTATCGTTTCTATAGTAACAAGGCACTTATACGGCAGATCGACATAATCTCAGGCTAATAATAAAAGGGTTAAAAAAAACGTGTCACGTAACAAAGAAAGCTGCAACTGTCAATAAGACGAGGCTTTCTGTGAGAGGTTATACTGTTTGACATTCATGGAAGGAGTCTCCAGTGTCAGTGCTCTTGTAACAGTCAGGAAGTCGTCCTCGAGATATTCGTTTCAAAGAGAGAGAAAAGAACGGCTGATAAGTGACGCCAGAAACTAACTCGTCTCACACATGTTCCACAGTAGTTACAGTAAATGTAACTATAAATGGTTAAAAAAAAAAACAATCTTTGTGGAACGAAACACACACTTGGGCACATGCGGTTATAGGAAAATACTCAATGTCAGGGTGGGGACGGCGACTGTGCTTAGTGTCGGGCCGCATCACACTATCCAGTTGGTGATTAGTTTCCTACACTAGCACACCACCCAAGTGTTTTAAGCCTTGCTTATTTTTCATACATCACTTTATCCCTTAAAATTCTCAGGAGCCTAAAAGGATAAAATGTAAAGAATGAATAAAACAAACGATTTAGCGATCACAGTTAAAGAGGAAGGGATGTGCAAAGCCATTTTCACAGGGGGTTTAAGAGGTTAGATCTATATTTCATTCAAATGGTAACACACTCCTATATAATACCTTTTAAAGTCCGCCATACCTTATGTATAATTAACCATATTGCTCTTAGATCGTTTTTTAAATTTATATTAATGAAGAAGGATTGGATCTTGTTTGAGCACTGTAATTTGACAAAATGGCATCCTTTTCATTATTAATGCAAGGGAACCCACGCTAAAGTCCGGCCTGTTAAACCTCAGCCGGAATGTATAAGTATTCCGTATACAAGGTGGTTTAAAAAGACATTTCGAGTGTTACGGTATAATGAGATGTCAATTAAATGCATATTAAGGATTATATATCAAACAGACTCACTCATTGCAGGCACCTAAAGCTGAGATAAAAGCGCCGTCTCAAAACACGTTGCGTGTGCATTAGAAATGCGTGGGATACGACTGGTCTGAAGGTTTTTAAAGGTGTCGGAAATCTGCCCATTAACGATAAGGGCCGACTGGTTTATTCAGCGTGAGTTGCAGCACGCCGGAGACAAAGTGGAGCTTCATTTATGTGCTAATATGGCGCAGGGGAGATAATGAGTGAGGAGAGATCGCTCGGCATGTCAGACCCGGCCCTTTGAACCGTTCCTCATTCCTCCTGCACCTGTCACTGCTCTGCAATAAACACAAACAGCAAACCTGCCAGACTGCACTCATGAGTGAAAGGCAGTAATTACTTCAGGGAGAGAGATTTTTTCTTCTTTTATTGCATGAAACATTCACATTTTTTGGCAGCTACAAACCTCACTGTCCTTCTCTCTAGAACTTCCTCCCGAAACCCATGCGCGCACACATCCTTCAAGCACTTGGGGACTGATATTCTTCCGTTAGAAATGAAACAAACAGAATACATTTAGTACTGTAGATCATGTACATCAGCATACAAGTAGGGTCCAAAAATCTGAAAACCACTACCCAGCAATAATTTCGATGAGAAATACAATCAGAGATATTCACCTGTTTTTTAATTTATTTTTTATATCAGTATTTGGTATGTATTTGGTGTCTCGAACAAAACGGCAGACCAAATGAATGAGCTGCTGTGATTGCGAAGCAATTAGCTGCGCAACAGCGAAACAACAAACTCGGTCATAGTCACAAGCCACTTTGAATCGCATTTCTCCTACATGAGTGAGGTCATATTTATAGCTAATCACAAGCAGAACCCGAGGAAAGGGTCGAGGAGCCAATCTGATCAGCGGCCCAGTGGTCGTGATGATGTGTGTAATGCAGTCATAGCTAATTTCCTGGGTGGGCGTTCACAGCCGTCCCATAAACATGCTCTGAAACGTAAGATTCACCTGGACCTTCCAAGCACACCCAAGTTTTGCTAATACATACCACTGTTTTGACCACCGAATGACCTTTCACCAAACGTTAGCGAGCAGGCCCATAAAATCTCGCATTAGCGGCCTGCCTCGACCCTTTTCGGTTAACTATTTGCACATGTTGTCGAAGCGGTATAATCATACATCTGTAGTTTTCCCCTTTGCTAATGTTTTACGTGGCCTGTCGAGCACCGGTGGCTTCGGGTCTCAAAGGTTTCTGCGGTTATTGCTCTACGTCGTCGTTCCTCGTGACGGCTTTGACGAATGGATGTTTTCTCGACTTTTGCGTCCCGCCATTAATGCTACATTTGATCACGTTAATCCTACGTTACGGTACGCAATTACGCTGGCCGGTGCGTTCGTGTGCGCGCAGGGTTCTCGTGCATGGCCGGTTTTCCGTGTTTTATTATTCACAGTGCGCTATGAAGTTGCGGTTGCGTCTCAGTGCCTCAATGTTGTTCCCACCGTCGTCAGAGCAACCACCCAAAACAATGCTCGCTCACTATAAACTTGCCCTGATTAGGAATGAAGCTGTCTGTAAATGGCAGTGGAGGAAATCAAAAGCGAGGACGTCAAAAGGTTTTAATGTGATGCTTTATATGTCAGCTTGGTCGAAAAATCGCATGAAAATATGCACTTCATAGGATAGCTGCATGGTGATTTTTGGAACCACGAAACGATTGGATCCGCTGGTTGTGGAGCTTGTCGTCTTCATGTTCATGCATATTACCACTATGTAACTTACGATACAAGTAAAGGTGTTGGGGGGACAACAAAAAAAAAAACCCTTCTTGGCTTTTGTACTTGCTGTAATAGATCTCTTATTAGCGGTCAGGGGAAGATAAAATAGGCAAGTGGAAAAGCCTAAAAAGACAAAAAAAAAAAAAAAAAAAATAGCTGTTTCTCAGTGGCTAGAGTTCAAACAGGGGACAGGCCGAGTCCCAGCACAACGGCTTGGAGTGGTGGATCGGCATTGCAGGAATTTTTTAATTTCCTGTTACTCAATAATTCAGCTTTCGTTAGGGTTGGTGGACAACATCCTCCGCTGTGTGCTTTTCTGATCAGCTCGATCCATTCGACAGACACCGTTTCCCTTCAACACAAGCTCTCGGATAATGTCCATGTGTGTCTGTACGCCAGTCAACGTAGCATTGGGAGACTCCTGTTTTCATTACTGATTTACTGAATCATCATGAATCCTCCTTCTAAACCGCTTTGCTATTTCCTTCTTATCTACTGAAGAAGTTACTAAAAAAAAACAAACAAAAAAAACGTGACAGTGGAAGTGGTTTACAACACAGAGGAACACCTCCAGTCCCTCACGCCTCCTGTTTCTTTCTTTCTTTTTTCAACTTTCATTCATTCATGGCCTTTTAGGTTTGAATGAATCACCTGCTGCCCGAGGTGTTGACTTACTGGTGACTGGCTCTTAGCATCTGGCCGAGCTATTATCTGCAGTGATATACCGTAGAAGGTACTGACATTCAAACCACTATATACATTCTGGAAAAAGCTGTATCGCATCAATTATGTACATTCCTCATAAAAAAAAAAAACAGCATCTATGATGGATTTCAATCATGTTTTGGCCTCGTCATGGCACAAGTGCGAAGGATTTACGATCACACTTGTACCATGGTTCTTCTCTCGCACTAGATCTCAGAGTAGTAGTTGATACACCAGGCCATATTAGTCTGCAAAAGCTCTTTGGCATATTGGTGCACAGGTTCTCTCATGGCTTTTCTTTCTACGAAATGGTTATCATTTTATTAACGTAAGCAATATTTCCACACCGTATGAAACACTTGTACACGGTGTACCTCAGGGATCAAGCCTGGGTCCTTTACTCTTCTCTGTATACACAGGAAAAGCATTCACATGGGGGAAACGTAGTAGTGAAATAAATATATCAAGCCTAAATTGTTATTTACATAACCATTTGTTGAAATATATTTATAGTTTCTTAAAAATGAGATGTCAAAAGTAGGCAGAAAAAGCATATTTGTCCAAAAACCCAATTCAACCCATGGCATCAAGATTACTTTAATCTTCTCCAGACTTGCACTGATTTTTGCATTGATTAAAGAGAACCTCTGAAGGTTACAAAGTGCTGACTCCTTCGAAAAACGCTAAACAAACATCTCATAAAAAAAAAAAAAAAATGGAGTACACAGATTTATTTTCTCCATCCGTTTAAATGAAGCGTCCACTGCACGGAGTCCCTGTGGAAGTCATTACAGAAACAATAACATAATTGAAAGGCACATTAGTATAAAGCAGAAATTGTAATTAGAGCTGAAACTCCTGCTAATAATCAACACCGTCTGACCAATCAGAACGGAGAATTCGACAGTGTTTGGGCAGAAGAACAGCTACTTTTGTCAATATTAGTTTATATCTTTCACAGTTTCAATGTGAATCAATCCTGCTGCTATTTCCAAATGTTGCGTACTTGATCCTTCTATGCACAATTTACCCCGTTTTCAGCCGGTAAGATTATTTTTCTTTCTTTTAACTGCGAATGGTGCTGTGCAAATAAATCTGATGTGACGTTCTTGCTAAACTGGACACGCTTGGGACATTTAGATATATAATTACACTGCTGCAAGCTTCAACAAAAATATGCGACCGCTACAACACAGACTTACCGTCTTATTATATACCATATCAAACGTACAAACTATTCATCTGCATCTACGTCAAATATGTACAGCAAGCGAAATTCACTAGAACACCAAGCTGACATTTGGACACATCCTTGAACATGTTGCCTAAACAGCAGCTGCACGAGTCGGTGAAATTCTTGACGACTTATCTCTGTATTTTAAGGAAGTGTCACGGTCGCACAAACACACTGATGCAGCTTTTGGGCATTCGGTGATTGACAACAAGAGCAGATCTTTATAGATCTAATTAGACCGATGCCTGTTAACACGGCTGGTATGAGAGACAGCAATAAGTGTGTGAAAGACACAGCACTGCCGGAGGCCAAGGCTTTGCGCTCGCAGCTGCTCCAAAGCAAGTCAACCTTAACATTTTTTAAAATTACAATAATGACTGTCTAAACATTTATCCTGAGAGTGTTCTTGTGTACATACGCCTTTTGTCTAGACACTCGGTTACTCCAGAGCTGAGAAAACAGCAGGGAGAGAGAAATATCGGTATCAAACGATATCATCTTTCCATGCAATGTAAAGCTTAGATCGAGGACGATCAATTAGGATTTGCGCTGGAGCAGAAAATCGCTTTATGATGGCGTTAAGGTGCAAGAGGAAAAATAAACGCAGCTCTGTACACGCTTTCACGCGACGGCTTCGGCGGTGCGGTTAGGCCTGAAAACCTTGACAAATGCCGTGTTGACTCAGAGAACCGAAGAACAAAGGGAGTTTAAATATTTTTGTAGGGATATTGTTCTAAAAGTGCAATTATACGTCTGTTCTGGTCCACTGTGTACAACTCACTGTATAAAAAAAGAAAGAAGATATTTCCCAGGGAGCTGCTAGGCCTTTTTGACATGGATTAAATCGTTCATCTTGAGAACGACATCACAGTGCCCATTTCAACTGAACGTTCACAGGCGCAGGCAGTGACATGGATGTTCCTAGGACACGTTCAGCCGACAGTGAAGATCGTTCAAAGACATTCCCGCATTATTCCTCCCTCAGATTTGATTACACTGCCGAAAGAGCGAAGGAATGTTTGACAAGCGAGGCGCTAAGATTCAGACGTGATAATCAGTATGCACGACATGAACTCGTTTATACATTTTAACCCCGACTAATGAGTAGACATTACATGATTACACCGTTAAAGACAGCAGTAATAACACACCGGTATGAAAACCACATCCTTCAAAACTCAGAGCTATTCCTGTTTATAGCTTCGTCATCTTAGGGACCGAATTTCTTTTCTTCGCTGCACAATGCAAACGTAACTAGAGGCGAACAACGGTTACGATTAGTCTCCTTACTTCAGAAGAGAATAAACAGTGCTACTGTGAGCCTTATATGAACTGCTGACCAAAATGAAACTGGCAGAAAAACCTACCAAATCTGTTTTCCGGAAAGATTTCATCTAATACGCAGCCCCTATTGCTACTCTGGAAAGTGCCTCAAAGCATTTAAGAGCCCAGAAGCCTACTACTCTGGGTGCGTAAAGGAACCCACTGGGTTTCATGAAAACTCTTAAGGCGGGTCTTTTTTTTTTAAACTTCAACTTTCAACGAGGTGAGCAAATAAACTTCCCAGTCGTCCCCTAAAGTAGCCAGCTAGCTAATATAGCTATGATGGAGCATGCCTGAAAGGATCTGCTGAAGTGTATTCTTAATGAAGCACCGAGTTAATATCATCAATGCAGCTAGTCTTTTATCCGCCTCTCAAAATGGCAGCAATGACAGAGCAATTCATTCAATGAAACACAGAGATACCACACCTCTTCAAAGATAATAGATAATTACGTTCACTCGGATGACGTCCTTGGTTCGACGATCTTCAAGAGCCAGACCGGATTGTTTCTCGGTGTCGTGAAAGGTTCCGCATTCACTCGTCAGAAGATTTTATTTCAGCATCTCTCTGCTGTAATGTTCAGTACTGAAAGACTATCTGATTACCGTACTAATTTTAGACAGTTACTAAGATTTGCATCAAGCCTGGACACTGCCAGCTGGGCATGCTGCCAGCGTTCTGAGCAATTTCTCTTCAGAAACCCTACAACATGACGGGTGAAATCCTCGAGACTGGAAACCCTCATATCTATTTAAAAATACACTCTGTTCAGCGTATTAAAATATCGGGTAATAAATTTCTTACCAAAATTACGCACAGCGGTACTCGAATTTGAGAATACGCTATTCAGAATTTGTGCGAAAGCATACCAGGTGGACTTTGGGTGTGACGCATGATTCTGACCTTGAGCATAAGCGGCCTATTCAAGTCCAGCGCCACTATGCGACAGCTTCATATAACTATAATACGTCACTCTCAAATTGATGAATTAGGCTGAAAATCCATCCAAAAACAATCCAAATGAGGAGACCGCATCCTAATCTGGCTGAAATTATTTTAAAGATAAAATTATAAACACTTGCTTAAAGTGAGCTGTACGTGTAGCAGACGAGTGCTCGGTCAGATTATCCTTCATTATTAGTATTATTATACTTTTGCCACATTTTCCTTACTGAAACGCATACAAAACCAACAAAAACATTGGCATTCATTTTACAACACAGCTGCAAATTAAAAGGACAACTAAAGCTATGATTTCATGACATCAATATACTATGTTGAGCCTTCGTTAAGGTTTTAATTTGCAGAATTAACCACCAATGTAATATTATTTTATGCAAATTATTACCAAGTGCTGGATCAAGTGCCATTTTATAACCTGCTGAAAAACGAGGGTGGAACCCAGTTTGTTTAATTAAAAAAAAAACGACAAAAAAAAACAAACCCTGTGATATTGATCATTACAACTAGGACTCTTCATGCAGCATTATATTGTCAACATACTAGACTCCTATGAAGTTGTTTATTTCAAATGTTTGCCATCTTCTGGTTCATTTAAAACTCTCTGCTTTATAATGTGTGTAATATGACGTTACATAAAAACTAGAGAGCTGAGAATGTGGACTGGATAATGGATAATTGCTTTATAATGTAAAGCAATTATCCATTATCCAGTCCACGTTCTCAGCTCCTGCCATTTTTTTTTTTTTTAGCAGTTGAAGGCTTGCGTTTCAATGTGGTGGTTTGGATGCTATTAAAATCCTCGAAAAACCCGGAAACCTCAGAAGTTTGTACTAAACACCAGTGATTCGCATAACCTCAATGGGGAGCCCAGAAAGAGAGGAATTTTAACTGTGATCCCAAACTTGTAGATATCGCGATTCGCAGATATCACTACGGCAATGTGATTATACTCGACAATAACAATAAGCTTTTCGATTCTTTATACTAACCAAGTTGCTAACCAGATTGTTATTAATTTGCGAGTGAGAGTTCACCTTTCAGATATACGGACAACCGGGAGTCGACAAAATACAGCGACGGTCGTTATTTTTAGATGATACACAGTGTTTGAAGCGACACGATACTGTGAGGCTTTCACCTGAGATCCACCTTTCAGATATCATGAGGGTATTTAGCGCTAACAGTCGTCCGCTATGCACAACCATCCACCCGTTCATCGTTTCGATTATTATTAGGCATTTCCTGAGGAAGGAACTGTACGTTCAACCAAATAAGAAATGAAAAACATCTGCGGGACACGTTACAGAGAGGAATGCTACAGAAGTCTCCCCAATATCCGAGTTACTCCATGAAAGTGGAAGCACCGATGGGAACCGGCGGCGAACACCAAGAATGCTAAAAGTATATAACAGTCGTCATTAAAGGACAAGTCTCAGCCAGCGGACAGGAACTTCATGAAACTGGAATTTGTTTTTATGCCCCGTTAAAGGCTTCAAAATCAAAAGGAACTTTCTGTAATCTGTGCTTGTTGTTGGACAGGTGTCGAGCCGAGGGCTGTGTGTCTGTAGGCTAACGGGCAGGTTTAATCCAGTCCTGTTGGGATGTCAAGCACAGGTGCTGCCCGAGGCCAGCCAAGTCTGCTTGAGTGGAAGATGATTCTCTGTCTATACCGGGACTCTTTGTCTGAAGTGCGTTTAAGAAATTGAAAAAATCTGTTTGTATTTGACGTCGCTGCGTAAGCCGGGTATAATGAGCATTGAGAAATCCAAAACAATTGGAAAATACCTTTTGACGTCTCCTGTCACTTTCACGCGAGTCCTTCGGTGAGATTTTTTTCCCCGCCTGCTTTTTAAACGATTTCACAATGTTGCTATTCAAAACCAGTCATATGTTGTTGTTTTTTTAAATCAGGGTGTAACGTATTTGTTATCGCACCATTCCTTGTATTACCTGTACTACAAATTTAACCCATCGTACGTGTGTATGTACAAACATAGTTACAGTGCCTTCCACTAATATTGGCACCCTTGGAAACTATGTGAAGGCTGTGGAAAAATGGTCTTTATTGCTTAACCTTTTGATCTTTTGTTAAAAAAATAAATAAATCACAATGCGTGTGCAACAATTAGTGACACCCTTTCAGTCAATACTTTGTGCTAGGTCCCTTTGCCAAGATAACAGCTCCGAGTGTTCTCCTAAAATACATGACAAGGGATCTGAGAACATTCCCCCATACTGAATCTCTCCAGATCCGTCACGTTTCGAGGTCCACACTGGTGGACTCTCCTCTTCAGTTCACCCCACAGGTTTTCTATGGAGTTCAGGTCAGGAGACCGGGATGGTCATGGCAGGACCTTGATTTTGTGGTCAGTAAACCATTTCTGTGTTGATTTTGATGTATGTTTTGGATCGTTGTCCTGCTGGAAGTCCAACTACGGCTCATTTGAAGCTTTCTGGCAGAGGCAGTCAGGTTTTCATTTCATATCTGTTGATATTTATTCGAATCCATGATGCCATGTATCCTAACAAAAATGTCCAGGTCCTCTGCCAGAAAAACAGTCCCAAAACATTAAAGAGCCACCTCCATATTTAATCGTGGGCATTAGTTACTTTTCCACACGGCTACCTCTCTGTGTACCAAAACCACCTCTGGTCTTTATTGTTAAAAAGCTCTATTTTGGTTTCATCTGACCATAGAACCCGATCCCATTTGAAGTTCTTAATTATTGCCTTGATGGTGGAAATGTGCCTCGTCTCATTTTGTGAAGCTCAACAACCTTTTGCTGCGCATCACAGCTATATTCTTTGGTCTTAACCATTGTTATGAATGACTAAGGGAATTTGGCCTGTGTGTCACCTCATATGAAACAGGATGTGAGAGGAATGTGTTACCCCTGTGAAACAGGAAGTCATGGTTGATCAATTTCCTATCCTTAGTCACCAGGTGTACTTAAAAAAAACCCACAAAAAAAAAAACAAAGCAAAGATTTCTTTGTGATAAACCTCTTGTTTGCAATTGCTTGTTATCCATGAGAGCAGAGTATTTTTGTGAATTGTTAACAATGAAGACAAATTTTCACAGCCTTCTTTCCATCTATAATAATTATAAAAAACTACTGGATTTTAAGAAAAAAAACAGTAGCTAGGTCCTAGAAACAACCAGAAAAAAATAGATTAGCATTTTTATCTGAATATTGACACGTGCCATATATAATGTATGTGAGATGCACATAGGGAGACTCTTAGCTTGTTTATGGACATGTGCCGGTATTTATTTAACTGATGACCTCTTTGTATGTAGGTCTCTGAAAACTCTAAGGTCTTCATTTTAAGCTCAAGTTCACGGCCATGAGGTGTACACACACACACACACACACACACGAACAGAAATGTATCTTTTTTTTTTTTTTCGATATTTAGATAAATCAATATCTGCTTAGCCCTTGGAACGACCAACCCTGCAACGGCGACCATGAAGAATGCCAAGTGAAATTTTGTTCATGTTTTATCTGAGCCAGTGAAACGGCAAGCTGTTTGTTCTCTATTTGAGTAATTATACACAAAACCCCTACAGTGTGGGTGATCTGCTTTAGCATTAGTATTTAGGCGTGATAAACACAACAGTGTCCAGGTGATGAGTGTGATCTACAATTTAGTTCATGCTCTGTTGGATGGATATAAACCGGATACGCTGATGACATGCTGGCAAGTGTCAGTTTCGAAAAAGGACCTGATTCCACCTTCATTTTAGACTCAAGTTCACCAAAATGAAGCGTCCCCACACTAGAACAGAAGTCGGTCTGTTTTCGATGCTTGATTAACCGATATCAGCTCTGGCCTCGCTGCTCCGACCACCCCGGTAACGGCGACCGTGACGAGATTCCTTTGAATTTCGATGATGTTTTAGGAGTCTTAATTGGGCCTACCTGAGCCAGTGAAACAGAGCCGGCTGATTGGACGTTCCCCTTGACCTGGGATGATGAGGACACGTCTCAAGTTCAGCCTGAGCCTGGGTGGCACCTGGATCGGCTTACCTCCACCTGTCCTTTGCAAGGAGGATCCCCCTTCACCCCTCGCCCTCCAGACCCATACTGCACAAACTACTTAACATACCCCCCAACACAGATCTCCTTACGGTTGTTAAACTAAACCCGCTTCTCCAGGACACGCAAAGTCACCTTCAGGCCTTTAAGAAGTGAAGATAAAATGTAAACGAAAGCAAATGACTAGTGAGTAAGGAGTCATTACACGAGTAAAGTGTCAGTCTATTAACGCTCATGTTCTGTTCACTACTTTGCAGCGGATTGGTCAATGAACACCACAAAGCAGTCCAGTAAATACATTTGGTCGAAATGTCAATTCTTCACAATACAACCAAGACTTATAGACCTAGACACACAAAATCCTGATAGTTTGAAACATTAACTTATATATTCTCAATATATTAATTCATGGCTACATCTTAACATCAAATGTAACTATAAACGGATAAAAACACAATGTTTCCTTTAATTACCAAAAAAAAACAAACAAAAAAAAACCTGGCAAATTACTATGGTACAATAGGAATAAAACAAATCAGGATATGCAGCACATTAAAAAAAAAAAACCCTAATAATTAGGTTTGGGGTGGTAACACCACCCCATCACTGATTATTTTCCTGTGGTGGCATGCCAAGTTGTGTTTGATTCCTGACTCAACCATTAAGCATGAAACAAATTACTAACTAGAAAAAAAGATATTAAAGTAACTTGCACTCTAACATATAAGAAGGAGCGAGTTTCAAAAGATCTGGCACATTCCGCGACCCACTTTCAGGCCGAAACGTAAAAAATCGAATATAATATCTTCCTAAACTTCAGAAGTCATATTCTGAACACTGCAAGCCTACCGTGACATCCAACAATCACATTTGTTCTTCATGTGTTGTGCAAAAGAAAACGATCACCTTCTGACCAGTCGTGCTCTTTGATGCTGTAATGAAAAAAGAAAAAAAAAAAAGAGCATAATTCAATAATACTCCATTGAGGACTGTAACGCAGCGACGCAGGCCGGCGGACCTTGAATTCTTTCGGAGTATTGCGAAAGTGCTCTGGCCTGCACTTGTCACCGCTGTCCGTGACACCGAATCAATGGGCCTGCCAAAATGAGCCCGTGCCATTGGTGAGGTAGACAACGTGAAGACCGATCTGGAAGGAGTTTAAACTCGGGTCAGGATCGCTCTCATCTGGCGTTTGCAGACTTCATTTTGAAGTCAAATGACTCCTAAAGGCTATCGAATGAGTTATAGACTAACATGTTTGGACCAGGAATTTGGACCGGTGATTCATAATACGAAACTGACCATTTTCATGAACGTGACATGACGTATTGCGTTGATTTGAAAAGAATGACCTGTGCAGATCCAAACCGAGAGAATATTAAAGCGCACGCTAGACGGCCAGACGGTGATTTATCCGAGAGCGAGGGACAAAAAGTCGATCTGATGCAACACATGGAACGAGGAATGTAACATCTCGATATTTAGGTGATCCCACAAGCGGGGTGCCATGTGTGACTCGTGATATTACATTGACAAATATGTATGTAGACTAAAAAGGTGAAAAGGACACCACGAGATAAATAACAAAAATGAACAGAACCTACAAAATATACAACACTTAGGAAGCAGCATTTTTTGCCAGGTCATAGCATAACTACAATGTACATTCATATATAATCATTAAACTACTTCGAAATCTTATTGTAATCAAACGCTTGAAACATACTTTTGTTTAGGTTTTTGAAATAGGTACATTTTAGTCATTCATTCATTCACTCGACCTGAAAGCACATACTCATATAAATCATCCTGAACATCTCAAGTCACGTTTTAACGTTTCCTGGAGATCATCGGAAGAAGAAAACCAAATGCTGTCCCCCCCCCCGACTCTTTATTTTCAGTGATACTGGCTGATGAGGTCATTTTGAAAAGTACAAGTTCCTTAAACGTCCTCATTCCATTAGCATGAGTTTTCCGCTAAATAACTCAACCCTGTTCGTTTCAAACTCGCTACTTATTTTAGAGTAAAAGGCAGCCTGTGTCTGCAAAGCAATCTATGAAAAATGCGACACTGCTGCCACCGGTTCTCTCAATGTGGACTTTTCAAGGCAACCCGGACGTAGAATCAGCCATTTGACTGGACATTGACGCTATGTTCGCGCGCTCTTATTTAAGAAATCAAGTCAGTCCTCCTTATGTCAAGCAAATAAATGCAGTTTGACATTGCATTACCTGTTGTTCTGGCTAGAATTATAGCTAGAAATATGGTATCTCTGTCTCGCTGCCTGTAAAATAACGCTCCTTTAGAGGAGCAAAGCCTTACTGTGGCCTTATCGCTTCAGGCCGTCTGGCTCCGAGTCAAGTCGAGGTCCAGAAGGTGAAATGAGTTTGGCAACCTCGGCAGGCAGAACACACATCCTGGCGCTGTTAGAGGGATAAAGAGAGGCAAAATTGACTGCATAAGCAGGACAGATAGAGTTTCACTGTCACTTCTCTCTCCATCTCTTTCTCTCCCTGTCAATGCATACTGGTCTTTTACAGACTTCAAACACTTCACTGGCAATCATTTCTCAATGAGACCCAGAGGAGGTCGGGTTTAATGGTTTGCCAAAACCATCCGGCACCCACTTTGTCCCTCTGTAATCCCGCACCGTTATGCATCGTGAGTAGACAAGGAGTGGGACCAGAGTGACCTCCTCTTCATCCAAGCTTTCCTCACGTCCTCTATACGTCTGGTCTCATCCTTTTTCTTCTTCTTCTCTCCCAGAGCATCTTTCTTGATCATTTTTCTTTGTGGCCAAGCCCCAAAGAAAATACCACTTTGATCTTCTGGGATAGACTGACTCCAATTGATACCTAATATCATAAACGAGCCTCTTTTCTGCCTCATTAGACATCATGAAGCAGACGATCCGTACACACACACACGCAAGTTCAACCACTCGGAACGCTTAGTACAATCACAAACTCCATCGTCAGGCCACCAGTCATCTCTCTTCTCTCCCTTCTGTCTCTCACCCGCTATCGTAATGATGAATGATGAGCATCGCTGCCACTGCAATCAGAGGTGTTCATTTACGTGGTCATGACCACACACATGGGGAAGCGCTGGGGCATCGTAGACGAGCACTTCTCCTCTCACTCGGTCCATCTGGTGAAACCAAAACCCATGCCTGGGCAATCATTTTAGGATTAGTTCGAGGGGGAGGGGAGAATCATTATATCCTTAACCTGTGCTAAGAGGCTGGCTTATGGACTACAAAGCGCAGCTGAGTGCTGGTTAAACGACGGACTAATACTGTGAGAACAGGACTGGAAGATGTTGAGGAAAAGTCAAGATCCTGAGATGCACACTTTTATCGGGCAGAAAGATCATAGAGCTGCAAGGATGCAAGCTGTTTTTCAAATACAAACCACAGAATCAGTGATTTTGGAATACCTCTGGATCAGAGAAGCACGTTACATAACGTTAAGAATAAAATACAAAGGTATTTGGTTTTACAGGCTCCAAACTACTATAAATTTAAGAGAGGAACTTGATTTAAAGTAGCATACAATGCTTATGTAAAGAATAAAACATGACCGGGTGGTCAATGTGGTCAATGTGATCCCTTTGTGGGCCCCTAGAGTCGTCAAATTTTCGCAGTTTTGTTTTTTTCCCCCCACACTAGGCTCTTCTGTGTGAATTTTCTCAGATAAGAGACTACGTCCTCCATCTAAAAACGAATCCATTTGAAATAGTCTTAGGTTTTCTCAGCGTGTGGCGAACAGTACTTTACACTAGCGCATCAACAGATGTCTCGGTTTGGTGAGCGTCTTAGTGTGCCGTGTATAATTGATTTCATTTATTCATATTTCTCATTTTTATGTACATCATAGTGTAAAGGTTCACAAACCCGACTTACATACAGGTAAAATTAATACATTATTAAAAATAAAAAAATAAAAAAATAAATAAATTAATTCTTGGATTTCTGAACCCCCCGGCGGCCTCCCTAGGGGGCTCCCAGTTTGAGAACCACTTCTATATGGTGTCGAAACAGTCTATAAAAGCAACTCTGACAGTAGTTTTAATGAGTTTGCGTTTCTATGGTAACTAACATGTCTTATGGATGCTCCGAAACTCTTAACGCAACTACAAACAGATGTCAAACAAAATGTCATTCAACGTGTCATTCTTTAAAAACCTAAAACGGTTAGTGTTGGCAAATCGCCGTGGTATAATGGTTATAAACCACTTTGAATGTCACTGTACGCCTCGTCGAGTTTCGTTCTTTACTTATTTGACAATCTTTTGCTACGGTTAAAGAAAATATTTTCAAAGTAGCAAAATATTAAGCTAAATAAGTCATGATATTCGACACATTTTTTTTAAATTATATTTATTGTGGAGAGTTAGGATCATCAACAATCACTGTGTTGTAATGTGTATAGAATATAATATATATATATATATATATATATATATATATATATATATATATATATATATATATATATATATATATATAAAACGTACACGTATCTACAACCTGTCTGAGCTTCTCAGCAAAGAACATTCTGTGCAACAGCACCGGGCACAACATGTCCCTATACCAATCCGTGGATTATTCTCAGGTATAAGAACGTGAATTTTTTTATTTATTTTTTTATAATTTACTGTTCCGTCCTGCGCTGTGACTCATTCAGACAACATGAAAGCGGACGTGGAGCATCTCCCCTTGTGCTGTAAACAGTCGCCATCATTAAGTGTGCTAAGTGCAGCGTTTATCAGCTGAGATTTCGGCCTCTATCAAAAAAAGAAGAGAATGTCAGTCGGGGATGGCTGAAGCTCCGCTACCCAGCCGCAGGATTTCAAAGGAAGGACAGAGACTTCATTTAAAAAAAAAAAAAAAAAAATGGGATGCTTCAGAAGGCAAATAAATAAATATGATAAACACCGGGCGCACACATGAAAGGTAAGTTGTTTAAAAGAAATCTTCAAGAGCCTCCACAGCAGGATAAACACGCTCGCTATAGGGCCGACACATTTTTAAAACAGATTTCCACAATTCTCTGTATACGTGTGTGGAGAGGGCGACTACGGGGAGCGGAAGAGTGAGAGACAGAAATGGCGGGGGCATAATGAACGACGTATTGTGAAATCTTTACCTACAAAGGAGTCTCCTTCCATGCAAATGAGTCTCCAGCTCCCTGTTGATAAGGATCTGTTTGATGGGCCACATGCTGAATATGAAGCAGTTAATTCCCTTATTAGTATTCTACATGGCTGATTGGCAAAGAGTGGAGAGAGACCAGGCTCACAGCACTTTTTTGTGTAAAAAACAAAACAAAACAAAAAACAAAAAAAAACAAAAAAAACAAACCGCCCAGTATTGATGAGTTTAATAGTGTCAGTGAGTCAGAAATCACAGATCTCTAGTTGATTCTTTAGGAGGGCTGTTAGCAGGGCAACAGATGCCCCCGGTTTAATTAATAACTCATTACAGAGATGTGATTATATGCTTGAGCTACTAATAGGCGCTGTCAGTTTAACGCACCCAGGAAAAAAGGTGTTTTGACAGAGTCGAGGGAGGAGGACTAAGCGCTGGATGCGCTCGAGTGTCTGTTTGTCTTCCCTGATGTCTTTGTTTGTTTTGCTTTGCCATTGCACAGATCCTCGATCCCTTACTTTGACAGAATCTGGAGGAACTGCAAAATTCGTGCGTTTTAGCACGACGATGACAGCGGCAGCGATTAACCGTTAGCCCTAGTGTACACTCTCGATCCGATTTTGAGTGGGCCTGCCAGTCACTACAATATTTATGGGGGACCCCCAACCCACGAAACAACCCAGATTCTGACAGATTCTGTTTTCAAAGACATCATAACAAACCTGCCAACCTGTGTGCATTAAGCCGATATGAATTAGTGCTCAAAATATGCTAAAAGAGCCTTAACTCAACAATGGGGGAAAAAATGGCAGATGAGCCAGACATATGAAAATGGAGTGGTTGACGTGTGTAGGTGTTTCGAACCCTCTGATATTAACCGACACCCTCTGGAAGCCCCGCCCCCGTTCCTCATCTTACATTGGTAATCTTTTGGACAGTTCTCTTGTCTCAACCTGTTTGATATCTGCACTGACTTTGTGGACAACTGACCATCAGACCCAGACGTGGTTCTTCCTCAAACTGCTGCCACAAAGTTGGAAACACACAATTAGACTCAATTCCGTTTGATCTGTATAGCAATTTTAACAGTGGACATTGTCCTGAAGCAGCTTTACAAAAATATATCAATTCAGCATATATGTATACATTAAAAATGTATAAATTTATCCCTAATGGGGAAAACCAGAGGCGATGGTGTCAAGGAAAAACCTCCCGAGACGATACGAGGAAGAAACCTTGAGAGGAACCAGACTCAGATGGGAACCCGTCCTCATCTGGGTGACGGATCGTTGTAATGGTATCGAAAATGAACAACGTCTGAGGAATGCCGTTTGTTTCAGTAGCAGATCGACAACGAAGATGATTTCGCACCATGTCACAGTTTCTCCGAAGGACAAGTCAATTGAAAATAAATGGACTATATCGAAAACCGACTGTATTGTGAGTTTTAACTGTTTAATTATATCTGTACTCCCAACTGGACCCTCCAACACTTCCCGAGACTCCTCATTATTCCTCTTTTGGCAGGTCCGTCACTGCACGGATTCCTCCCCATGCACCTGATATGTCTACGATGTGTGTTATGCAAGTGTACAGTGACCTCTACTTAAGAACAGCACAAGAGCGGTGATTATAGGGCCAGTTTAACGTCGAGCATATTTCATCCAAAGTGTAAAGTCAGTGAGTTGCTTGGCTTGGCAGTCGGCGTTGTTGTTATTATTAAAAAAAAAACAAAAAAAAACGGATCCGCACTTTGGGCAGAAATGCGACTCTTTCTCGCTCTCTCTTTTGTCCGCTAAAGCTGGCCCATTTGCCTGCGCTGTTATGGAGTTAAGGACTCAAACTCACACACGCCTCCTCTCCCTCCATTTTATTCTCTCTGACAGGATTATCTGCTCTGCAGTGTTAAAAATACATTAAGTGGACCTTTGCAGGGCACTTATTATGCTCGATTATGCAGCTGGAATGGGGAAGGTAGGCCGTGTTTGTAGTTAAATAACTTCTCAGATGCCTTTTCCCTCTCTTTTTTCTCTCTCCACTCCTCCTCCTCCCCTTTTTTCTTTCTTTCTTTTTAGGCGACCATCTTCAAAGACTAAAGGGGTCACCGGCTCTGTCCCAAGGCTAAGATTGATTTCTACCCGCCCTGCCTTTGTTCCTGTAGTTTTTTTTTAAAAGCAGACAGGTCCTGCTAAATTAGTTTGTCTGTGTTATTAATGGAAGGGCCAATTAAAATCCCATAAAGCGGTGGGCGAGGCAAAACAACAGCTACAGAACTTCCTGGGTCGCTTACATGGTCACAAGGAAAAATGATCATCTCGCGTTCAAATACAGACAGGATTAGATTCCAGCTTGGCGCTGTGCCAGGTTATAGGTTTGACGCAAACCGAGGCGAATTATGAGCTGTCCATCTCCCAGCCTCCCACTGTGCCTGATTAGCACACGTCATGCTGCAAGGCATTCTGGGATGTACACGGGTCAGGTCGAAACGCAACACATCTTCATCAGCCCCCTCCTCCGGCTGCCATAATGGTGTTTAGACAGCTGCGAGAGAACGGGTTCGAGAGTGTTTCGACTTAAAACAAGCGGACAATTCAGCCGGCTTCACCCCCCCCTCCCCCCAATTTTTTTTCTTCCAGGAAGCAGAGTGTGTGATGAGTGTGTGAGGTTATGGAGAGACCGAGAGAGAAAGAGGTGTACATTGTAATGGAGTAACATGAATGGAAGAGGATAAGCGGTTGCTGGGATTCAGGCCTGAAGAGGACGGGCTTGTGCGTCACTGTTACTTATGCGTCGTTAAAGTGTGTCACAGATACGTTTAGAAATCACAGCATTTGAAATATCATCAGAGAAGGAAATGGAAGCTAAGCGAAGTCACCAAAGTGGATTATAAATACCGTCAATTTAAAACCTATGTGAATCGCTCATTTCAAGATGATATACGGGCCGTAATCAGGATGCGTTTACACAAAAGCAAATATTCACATTAATTATTATTATATAGAATTTTATGATGATATTTAATTATTTTTGATGGCTAAATAATAAAAAAAACCTTTACATTTATTTATATCAATATTTATTGTGAATTTATTTGACTTAAAAAAAATAAATAAAAATTCTGTTCTACGTGATTTCATTCTCACATGAAAACACCAAGGTTGAAGTTTTCTCCTGCTATTTATCGATGTATTTTGATATGTTTATCTTGAGTATTTTATTTAATTTATTTGAACATCAGCCAGCTCCGACACCGATATGATAGCTGAGACATTAGTGCTTGATTAACTGCTCGCATCATAATCCAAGTAAGTGGTTGATCTGAAGTCCTGGGCAGTTTGCACTGATTTGTTCGAATTCCAGAGGCAGAATAAAACTCGCTTGAGTCCTACAGGAAGTTTTTGCAGAAGTTTAGTCCTTCTGCTCAAAAATGAACCCTTTAATCTTTCGCTGTTCATCTTCAAAATCGCATTATTCAGTAACCGTGTCGGCAAAGAAAAAAAGGGTTACGCTGGAAAATAAACAACTTCATGGTGGTAACAGTAACCCTGCTTAAATCACACCACCCCATCACTGATTATTTTCCTAGAACAGTACACCCCAACATACTAAACTACGTTAGAGATAGACACTCTGTACATTTTCAAGGTCAAACAGCGATACCCTGATTTTGCCCTTCCACATCTGGTCGCAAAGTCAGGTCCGGCGTTTCCCCAACACCCCCCCGATTAAAAATGTACCAGTGGTTACCATTTAACACCTGTTCAGCCTAATTTCCATTCGGGGGGACGCGATGGATTTCAAATCATTTATCACTTCCTAAAATGCTTCCACATGCGTGTTCTCCTCTTCCCTGCCTCCGGCCAACCTTTTCCAAATGTATTAAAATTCAGTTGGGCCCAAAGAAGTTCAGACACTGATGTTTCATTGTGGTGATGTCTGGTAATTATTAGGCCAAATTACGGGTCCCCCCGCTTGTGACTTGACAAGCTGGACTCCATGTTAAAGGGATGGGGGTGAAGGAGGAAAGGGCGTGCTGGGTCTCAGTGTGTTTTAAATGAGCTTTGCTCTACTGGGGTGTCAGTCATGGGCCTCAACAAATCGCCACTGTGGACACCTCAGAGCTTTGGGATCGCGAAAGTCCCACCGAGGCCTGGAGTGGAAGCAATACTGGTCAAATCACTGTCACAGGTGCCTCGATGAGACACAGCGCCCAGATTTCAGATCACCATCAACAAACACAGAGAACAGAGTAACGCGAAAATATCCAGTTCCATATCAAATTTAAAAACATCCACGAGAACACGTCTGCATGGGCGGTAAAAAAAAAAAAAAAACTCAACAAAACCCCATAACAAAACACTTAACTCTTATAAAACGGCGCTAATTATGAGTCAAGCAAAACTACACTCTAAACCTAATTAAAACTTAGAACCCCTACGTTTGTTGTTTACCAAAAAGGTTTTTAACATATTTGCTTTCTTGCAAAACAGGGGAAAAAAACAAAAAGAGAGAGAAAAAAAAAAAGCAATTGTTTGAAAGTGTACTGTAAGTGTTCTTAATTAAAGCCTGGCTGTGACAATGTGCGCTAATCAGATACGCTTAATAACAAAGTCCACAAAATTGCTAATTAGAATTTCATTAAAAGGTACCGCTTTATCGTCAAAGGAAATCGTAACCTTTAAAAATGCTTTCAGGAAGTCACGCTGGTTCTTTAACTGGGCAGAAAAAAGGGAAGGAATTTGTGCTGTTTGATGCGATATCTCATTTAAGGATTCAAGCTAAATTGAGGCGTTTAAATTCGCCATTGTTTTGAACATAATTTATCAGACTAATTAACAGCAGTTATGGCTTGGGTTGGCCGTTTGACTGAACGCCGCTTCACACAACCTCCTGCTCCGCACAAAGTTTTTCACCCCCGTCTCATTATAAAGAAAGAAAAAAAAAAACGTGGACGAGGTTCTTTTGATCGCTTATTACATTACGGCGTTATCTTATTGACGTGACGACCCTGGATGCTTGCCGTTACACCTTTCCTGGTAGACCTTCAGTGTTACGTAAGCCACTAAACCCTGTATATACTGTCCAAGGTGTACGTTCTAATGTTACCGAGTTGAATCTATTGCTATACAGGAGTGAGATCATTGCAACAAAATGGATCGGTGCTTTCAAACAGGTGATTTGGCCACTGTTCTGGAGTCACATGACTCACATGTATACATGGTAGTCCATCTCTGGTCATCGGTACATGAGGAAATCGGTAGAAACCCATCTGGGTGGTAATACGGTGTCATCGTTCATACCGTGTTTGTGTACGGTAAACGGCTGGGATTTCACTGCATCTCTAATTGAGAGAGATAGAGTTATACCATAGCACTGTTGAATTCTCGTGTCCGATTGGTCAGGTGGTGTCGATTGGTTTTCTATAACAGCAACTCTGACTGTAGTTCCGTCCAAGTTCTCATACTTTATCTGTTTACTTCATTTCTGCCAGACGTGACGACGCCATATTTCATTTAACACATGGATGGTTCGAACACACTCTCTTAATTAGTGTCTCTCACACGCCAAAAAATCTGATACCGCCTCAATTAACACAGTCCACAGTGTTCAGTCAGTATGAACCTTTACGTAATAAACAATGGTGTAATATCGATATATATGGCGTTTTTCTTCTTCTTTTTGGACAGAAAATAAGACTTTCGAGATGACATGGGCGTGCTCGTGGACGGAAACCGCACGTGTGAAAGTCGGAGACGTGGCCTCTTAAAAAGGGCACCGCACACGCCAAGACGGAAATTACAGCGGGCTCAATAATAAGAGCTCCCACTGCAGCCTGCTATCGTGTTCATTAACACGGGCTGTAACGAAGCAGCAAGTGGTTGTTTGGGCCAGCGGGGGAGCGTCAACACATGCCACACATCAACCGTCCACTACAATTCAAGGCCCCCATTAAGTTAATTACCGCTATCTCACGCAGCAAGGCACGCTGGGAAGGCAGCCATTTGATTTGCCCTGTGGGCATCTTAACCGTCTTAGCCTCAGAAATGCTGATCACTTTTCTTACAGTGGAATAAATGAGCACCGGGCTCAGAATTTAGATGAAGAAAATCTCGTGCTTGGTGATCAAAGAAATAAATGAATAGGTGTGAAAGCGGATAACAGCCACACTTTCCATACAAAACAATATTTGATCCGAATTGCCATTGCGGTGCATTTTCATTTCCGCACATTAAAGAATTATAAGAAACCGCTCACTCTGCTCACATTTATTACATTGCCTATTTCTCTCTTTCTCTCCCCCCTCTCTACTTTTTTTTTTTTGTATACTTGACTATTGTTTTGATCATGGTTGTATCTGAAATTTTAATACATTTATAGACTGTGAGAGAAATCTCCATCAAGCATAAAAAAAGCCCCAAAAACTGTTACCTTTTGAATCGAGGAAATCATGTCAGGGGAAGAAAAAAAAAAAAAAAGACTAATGAGAGCGTTTAATGAATCTTAACGTGCTGCTGCCCAGAAGATTAGCGGAAATGGAGGTTATTAGATTTATTGCTATAAAGCCAGGTTCTCTCAGGTTCCCTATTAATTCCATTTACGTACTAATCGAAAAGCGATTTGATTTTATTTGCAAATGCTACAATTTGGCGCTCGTTAATGGAACAAAGCAGATTGACGATTGAGATCTCTACCAAGCCAGAGGCGACAATGTTAAGAAAACCTAGCTGAGGTGGCATGAGGACGTAAGGAAACCCATCTTCTGAGCGACACTGCACAGTGGGGTTATAGAAGAGGGTGGTGGCAGCTCACTGGTTAAGACACTGGACTTCTGACCGGAAAGTCGCCATTACAAATCCCAGCACCACCAAGCTGCCATTGCTGGGCCCGTGAGCAAGGTTCCCTTAACCCTCAAGGTTAAGGTGCAGAAAATGAGGACTGTTTAAACATGACCACCACCTTCAAAAATATTTGTCTTTGAAAAGATGAACGAGGGCGGAAGCCATATCGTTAGATATTGTCAAAACAACTAGAACTATTCATTAGATTCATTGCAGTGTTTGCAATCTTGTCAATCATCCTATTTGTCTTATTTCTTCTGTGTTCCATCATATTACGTTCGAGAAAAAAGGGATCCTTTTCCTTTTTCCTGATTTAGGCCAGCATTTTCGATCCCTGAACATTTTTTTCAGGTTGTGTTTAAAGGCCGTGTTCAAGATGCTTCTACTGAAGAAAAATGGAGGTGCTACCTACAGGTGGGTGATTTGCATAATCTGAATGGAGCGCCCAAATCATGTGCGTAGCCTGACTTTAAACACAAGGAAATTTCCCTGTTGTTAGTTACAGTATAATGTAGCTAGACTACGCGAAAGCTCCAAGCTCCTGCGCAACCAGCAATATTCAATTTAGCCCACGCGTCTACAATAGGCCTTATCGGAGCCTTTCATCCCTGTAGACAGCTAAGAACCATGGCACTCGCCTAATACCCGGTGTATCGGTTTTTGAAACGGAAGATTACAGAATCCAAACAAACATAATAAGGTGCCGACAATACTCTTGTTGCTGAGGCCTTATCTAAAAATACTCTAATGAGTCGCTGAGTTGTTTCTCCTAAGAAACCCTTTCCTAATGATACCACAGTGCAGAACACAGATGAGAAGCGAGGAAGGAGACAGGTAGGAGAGAGAGACGAAACGGGAACCGGAGGAGGAGAGAGAGAGAGAGAGAGAGAGAGGGGAAAAAAACATTAATTATTAGCCCCAGTGGGATCTCTCATACAGCGTCTAGCTTGGACAACACCAATTAATACAGCAATTATTATCCAGGCCTGTAGCGAGGGGAGGAACCAACCAGATTACCCATCTCTCCACAAACCCCTGTTATTACACGCTGAAGATACCGAGATTCTCACACGGAGGGTAATTATTTAGTGGGCAGCTTTCTACTAATGCACAACCGTTCACAACATAATGGGCAGTTTTTTTTTTTTTTTAAGGTGGATAATGAGTCGGAGATTACAGAGGGTTGACATGGGGCATCTTCTGAGGACCTACTGTACACTCCTGCACTTTAACACTCATTACTACCATATTCCAGTTCACACTACCAGGTGTGTGCTCACATGGCGCTACACTGACACCCTGCTGTCTCGGCTTACGGTCTCTCCTCTCCAATTAGTGTACTAGCATTAGCCGTATATCCACTTTGTCAACAGATACGTGCATTACTTGCCAAAACAGGTCTATAGCAGACATTTTACCTGCGTTCTGTTTTTAACCAATCCAAGGGATTGGTCAACATTGACGGCAAGATCCATAACTAGGATGAAAATGAATCAAATAAATAGAACCTTACTTTGAGTTGTAATCGTAAACAGCTCCCTATATAGATATCATCTTAGGGCTGTCCCATTCTTGTATTTCTTCTACTTCTAACGAACATGGCAATTCTAACGGTCACGCTAACTGAGGGATAAAAAGTCTAAGTGCCATACATGCATCCTAACTAGATAATAACATGTTTATTTTACGTTTATAGGTGATCTCTGGCTGAAACGAAATACATAACGTAGCACTATCTCACAGATAAAGTTGCTAGCTTATATAGATATCATACTAGCCTCTTATTTGCAAGCCAATAAGTCTAACTTGCTGACCATGTAGCAAGTTATGGCATTTCACAAAGAGTATTTACACTGTATTGTGACAGTGGGATGTGTTGGACGGGTACCAAGGCTCCATCTCATTCAAGATGCCTTCAAAGGACGTGGCTAGTAAGCACGGTTCATGAATCATCTAGCGACTCATGATTAGACTGCTGTGAAAACAGCAATGCATTGTGGGTGTCCATTCCCTTCCAGACGTTAATGGGTTTCTTCTTAACTATGCTGTATGTGTATGTGCAGGGTGTGAGGGTGTAATCAGCTCTCGTTGATCTAGCGAGGTGGCAGATGTGATAAAGTGCGACTCGGCGGTTTGCGGAGGCCAAGGGCTGCTGGTTTGGACCCCAGCTAGGACACGAGGGGGATTTAGGCTGCCTATCAGCAGCGTGCAGGTGCCAATATCCATCCCTTCCCTTCAGTCAAGTAGTAATAAGGGACGTGCGAGTCTTTAACACGATGCTATTACAAGCACTCAGTCCAGTTCAAAAAATGTACCACTCATTGTGCACAGGATCGTACCAATTCATCAACATTACCCTGTATCCAATTTCATCTACAGTACAGTATAATCATCTGTAGGCTCCACACACACACCCCCACAATCCCTCTCTTTTTACTGCTATTTTTAAATCCCCTGTCCTTGTCTTGGCTTTGTGAGCGCATCTTTTAGCACCGCACTGCTCTTCCTCTCAGACACTGTAAAATCACATCTGACAGCCAATGAAAACCCAGCGGATGCTTGCATGTTATCTTGACACGGCCATGGTAAGCTGGCGCTACTGATGCTAAACGGCCGTCGTAAGCCTTTTAAGAGCCATCCATGCTGCCTAATGTGGACTCCGGGGGTGTGTGTGTGTGTGTGTGTGTGTGTGTTGGGGGATGGGGGGGGTGCATTTATACATTTACTCCATGTTTGGGAAAAGGGAGCGGTTCCTTTTTCAGTTTGTCAACGGCCTGCGGCTGAACGCATTTGTACCTACACATGATCGAACGCCATGCAGTCGAATGCTTATTATGCAATACGTTAGCAATGTATACGCTTATACGTTTCTCATATATGTGCTAAAATCGAACTCCCCTTTTTACCTGTAAAGGATATGGGGTTATATATCGGACATAGGTTATACGTTTGCTTATTGAACAACATAAATGACTTTATTGTAGTGTTTATAATCTATATTCAAGGTTTTGCCTTGTCCTAAATTGTTACTCATGAAAATGTGTATTATATTAATGCGTTATCGTTTCTATGGTAACAACTCATTCACGGAGAATTGTAAGGTGAATACTAGCAATTTTATTGAACAAAGAAAAATGCATAAATCGGTCAAGTTTTCTGGCAGGAGATTATTATTATTTTTCTTTTTATTGAACTTTTACAGGAGTCGTCGTCTCGTGTTAGCGCTTTGTGCCAGTTGATAGGTTTTCCACCATGGGAAAGTCTTCGGGACAGAGGAGTTTCCACGTTCTGGTATCTCCTCAACATGACAAGCTGTGTTTTTTGGGGATATATACTTCAAGAGAGAGAAAAGAGTGAGGCATGTGAAGGAAAGACTTGATTACAGGAACTAAAACGCTTCCTGTTTGTTCCACAACATTAAACAAAAAGTAGTTTTTTTCTTAATGAATAGAAGTTGTTAGCATTGGTAAACAGCTGTGGTAGAACTGGAATAAAACAATTCAAGACATGCTATGCTGTCTCACGTCCACTTGAAACAGATTCCTGCGTCTGCATTAAAGTTACCGAGACGTCCTTGAGAAGACAAGGACAGTTTTCCCCAAGTTCATAATAATGAAGTCATAAGCAAAGATCTGACCACTAAGTCTTGGCCACCAAGCCTAAAAGTCCTTAAACTCAAAGAATTAATTGTGTATTACGCAGTAACTAAGGAGAATTATTCGAGAATGAGTGTGAAACTAAGAGGAAAAAATACAACAGTCCTGAAAATGATTTTTATTTATTTATTTAAAAATAAAAAACCTGTTTGTAACTTAGTAAAAATGTGAAAGAATTCTTCATCCATTTGAACACGACGGCATGCCAGGCCCTGCTGGTGCACCTTCTATTTTTTTATGATGATATTTTTTTTATTTAATGAAGGGGTTGTTTTTGTTCCTGCAGCCTTACAGTGGAAGCTTCATTTATTTACAGGGGTGTTTGGTTGCACTCGGCGCCCTGTTACACAAAGGTGGAGAGGCGCGGGGAGACGGAGGCGCTGTCATTGTCACCGGCGGGTGTAGAATAACATCTCTTGAGCAGCTTGTAATTAGAGTGGCAGGTATGTAATGAGGGTGCTAGATTGCCCTGTTGTGCTGTTCGTGCCAAGCTGGATGTGGCTGGAGATGGCCTTCACCACACAACTGCCACCGCTGCAACCGACGACCTTTGACCTAAACTCGGGGCATAACGGATTATGATAAGAACGTTGAGGATAAATAAGTAAGACACACATGACTTGGTAGGACGACGATTTTTTTTTTGCTCACGGAATAATCCAGAAATAAAATCCTCTCAAAAAGTTTTTCCATTCATTTAAGAAGAATTTAATTTCTGGAAGGTCCTACTTAGGTCGAGGTTTTAAAACCTGATTCAGCCATCCCGAAAAAATCCTCGCGTTTTTAGCTTGTGCTCACGCAACGTGTATATCTCGCCCTCTCGCTTAACTTTCTGCCCTCTTGGCAAAATGAAAAACTTCTGTCAGAGTCAGATGGAAATTTATATCAGGTTTGTCAGGCGCGAGCCAAAAAAACGATCTTACTCGACGTTATTGTGATAAGTTCGGTGCCAGAGATAGAGCAGAAATGAAGGGAAGAGGGAGGGAAGAAACGTGCCCTGCGCTGTGCTCACCAGATAAGTCCGGAAAGCCAAGATTCGTCCACTTTCTCCTGCGTCAGAAACCTCCCCGACTCTTCAAATGAGAAAATAAAACCCTCCTCGTCCACGTTCCTGCCCCTTAACGCCACGCTGTTTTCTCAGGAAAACAATCGATCATCCTCAAAATAGACTTGAACGTGCTGACAGAAGGGGCGGGCCGTGTTGAGCAACCTGTACACAATAGAGATCGAATGGAGGTGGGCTGAAAACATCGTCCCCCCCCCACGGCCCTCAACAATGTAGAACATTCCCAACTGGTTCGTAATTACAGAAACACAAAACGCCTCGTCATGAACAAAACCCTGACATTAGGTGCAGCTGATATCTAGATATCGCCTTACTCATAACGATGCCTGAAACCCATGTTCAATGCATATATATATATATTTTTTTTTGAAGGCTAATCAACACCCATCCGCAATTAGGGTCAGATTAATTATGGATAGCATAAATGTCAGAAAAAATGACACGCTATCAATACCTCCTCTTTAATTTGTCATAGCCGTCCGATGAGCCTTTAAGTAGTTATTTCTTCCATCTTAAATCGTTAGAGAAGCGTGGGTTTATATTTCAGGAATAAATAAAGAGCAAAGCAAATAGTTAAGTAAGGAATAAAGCACAATGGGGTGTTCCGTCATAGGAAAATAAAGAATGAGACACGGCCCAGCTTGAAATAATACCTCCCAAAGTGCCATCGATAACATTCTTTTCATTAACCCAAGGAGGACATCGTACATTCGAACCATTTACAGCTACGTTTAACATGGAATGTCCGTGAAACAAGTTAGTTCCTGTTATCGCTTACATTACAGTAGTTGCCTCAGCAGCCTCTTTTTTTCCCCCCTCTTAAGACAAAATACATAGCTCGCCATTTAACTAAAGAAACCAGAAAGAATAAACTCATCTGTTCTGAAGACTTTCATTTGGTGGAAAACCTACTGTTACAAAGTCCTCCTATCAGGAATATAAATGTATTAATATAAGTAAACTGCTGCTAAAGAGAATTATGATCCTGAGGCTCTAATTACAAAAACCTAGCTTTCAAAGTACATAACCTAATCTTAACTAGGTAATGGTTGTAAACAGATTTTTACTTAACAATGGTCTGAGATTCAGCTCATATATATTGGCTCACATTCAGTCAGTACTTTGTGCTAGCTCCCTTTGTCAAGATAACAGCTCCGAGTCTTCTCCTGTAATGCCCGAGTTTGGAGAATACATGGCATGGGATCCGAGACCGCTCCCCAATACAGAATCTCTCCAGATCCTTCACGTTTCGAGGTCCATACTGGTGGACTCTCCTCTTTAGTTTTCTATGGAGTTCAGGTCAGGGGACTGGGATGGTCATGGCAGGACCTTGATTTTGTGGTCAGTAAACCATTTTTGTGTTGATTTTTGTTGCATGTTTTGGATCATTGACCTGCTGGAAGATCCGACCACGACCCATTTGAAGCTTTCTGGCAGAGGCAGTCAGGTTTTCATTTAAAATCTGTTGATATTTGATTGAGTCCATGATGCCAAGTATCCGAACAAAAACGTCCAGGTCCTCTGGCAGAAAAACAGTCACAAAACATTAAAGAGCCACCTCCATATTTAACCGTGGGCATGAGGTACTTTTCCACACGGCTACCTCTCTGTGTGCTCCAAAACCACATCTGACCATAGAACTCGATCCCATTTGAAGTTCCAGTAGTGTCTGGCAAACTGAAGACCCTCGAGTTTGTTTTTGGATCAGAGTAGAAGCTTTTTTCTTGAAACCCTTCCAAACAACACATGGTGATGGAGGTGACTTCGGGTTGTAGTTTTGGAGATTTTCTGACCCCAAGACACAATTAACTTCCGCAATTCTCCAGCTGTGATCCTTGGAGATTTTTTGGCCACTCAAACCGTCCTCTTCACAGTGCATCTGTGCATCGAGACGATATAGACACACGTCCAACTTCGACCAGGTCGATTCATAACATTTCCAGTAGACAGGAACCAGTTAATGATTGCCCTGATGGTGGAAATGGACATTTTCAATGCTTGTGCTATTTTCTTATATACACTTCCCATTTTGTGAAGCTCAACAACCTTTTGCCGCACATCACACCCATATTCCTTGGTCTTTACCTACTGTTATGAATGTCCAAAAAAGTATAGTAACCCTTCTCTGACTCATGTATTTCCAATCACCTTCATCATTTCTGGAATTTCTTTACACTTTGGCATAGTGTGTCCCGCGTAAGACCTTTTATCCAACTTCATGCTGTTGAAAAAGTTCGATTGAAGTGTTGATTTGATTGGACAGGGTTGGCAGTAATTAGGCCTCGTTGTGTCTAGTCCAGCTGAATACCATTATGAATGCAGTTTCATAGATTACATTTAAAAACTGTATTTTGTCTTTAATAATGCTGCTTTTGTTTTATCTTCGATTTTGTTTTCATTTCTGATACAATTTAGTATGAGTTGTAGACAAAAACAGAAGAAATCAGGATGGCGCAGATACTTTTTCACAGCACTGTAGTAAAGCGACAAATCCAAATGACCAACCCTATGGGGTTTGTGGTCCGTTTCTTCAGTTCCCCACTCATTACTATAGTCCCTACCTGCATTTAGTTCCCACTTACAGAATCTGCAGAGATGTTACAAACTAAAATAAAGCTGGGAAGGAACTAGCAGAGAGAACTGGTGGCTCTTCTGTGTTTATGTAGCGAGTACATTTAGCTTGTTTCGCTAATTCGCCAACAAAGCTAGTAAGATTACAAAACGATTACAATTTCAACAAAAGATGGGTTGAATAAATAGCTGTACATTGTGACTACTTCCGTTTCTCATGGGAACCTAAAGAAATATGCTGGACAGGCCACAGCCACAAGCAACTACAGAACCGGATGCTCCACACGCACGAGACACACCCGGCAACGTCATCATGCAAGTTCCAACGCAGGCCGTTATGCAAACTGAAGTCTTCACGAAGACTAAGAGATTTCAAAATACTGAGGAAAAAAAAAAGTCCATTAAATCCACAATGCACTATGAGAGAAATGTCAGCGAGGGGGTGCAGAATGTTTGGGGGAAAATGTCGAGGGGATTTAACACCACCTGGCAACCTCTAATAAGGATTTGGAAATGGCAGCCAGACTTAAACATAAACAACAGCAAACTCGGATTATGCTGAAATGCAAAGCATTGCTGAAGGACTGCATGGAACAAATCACTCCACGTAGGAAGTTTAAACTCCATCACCTACTGGGTGACGTGTCCGAGGGCAAAGGTCATGTTGGCTGTAATTGGTACGAAAATCAGGCAGTGACCGGTTAATCCACTTGCTATCAGATCCATCGTGATGGTCATTCACACCAGACACACAGATAACCCTGTGAATAATCCGATCTCGTGAACGTGAAATTCGTGTAGTGGATTTAAGTCACTCCACGTTTCATACATTTTACACATGATTTTTTACACTCCATCTTTCCTCCCCACATGTGGTTTTTACTCATCACATTCACTCCTTGGCACGTGTTTACATGAGATGCAATTTCAGGGCATTGTCTTCCATGTGATCACATATTACTCATGTAATCATGTGTGAAATGCATGCAGAAAGAGAAGAAAAATAAAATCTTACAGACAACGGGATACGTTCAATATAATTCACTTGAACACACAATGTGCAAAAGAACCGTTTTTAATTTCTGGAACAATTACATGACAGCTTTTTAAACACCTCCTGTATTTAATCAAGGCCTGACTATGTACCTACCCTTCCTCAGGCCACCTGAACTAGGAAACAGTGCCAACTATTGGCAACTTGCGATAAAACCTAGAAATTACTGGCACACACACAGGCACGTACTAATGCAGAATCCCCATGAACTTCCACTCAAAGTCAAACATCTGCATTTAATCTATTAGTCAGCATCTTTATTCATTGATACTGCAGCAATAAACATACACGACTTTCCTGTATTCGCTTATTCCAAGAAAAAGTTTTTATATAATTACAGCAGGTGGCCATTCTGTTTAAAAACGCCACATTTCCGTCTCCCAAGCTAAAGAAATTCCACTTGTATTTGTATGAACGCTCACACTAATAAATCTAAAGTGTAAAACTTGGGAGTTTGCGATCTTATAATTACTACTTTAAATGATCTGATGGTGAGCGTCACTATCATTATCACTACGTTAAAGAGGTCACAGCTATTCATTATAGGTATAAACCTAATGACCTCATCTCTAGAATTTAATAAGCGTCAAATAATGGCAATTAGAGTAATGCTTTTCTTGTAGGAATCATAAATCCTAATCACGATGCAAAACAACGTCAAACCGAACCGCAATTTTATTCAAATTAAGAAACCGCTGCCACGTCGATGCATTTCGAACCTACATTTCTACTCAGGGTAACTGGTATGGTCTTTGGTATGGTATGGCGTTTTTGGGTGCCAAAAATATACAAGATGGTACATATTTATTTAATGTATTAAATATTGTTCTTTTTAAAATTGGTTATTATTTATAGATTTAACCTGCATACTACAAAAATAAATAAATAAACAAACAAACAAACAAATAAATAAAAGTTTAATGACCCTTGACCCAGTGGGCCAAATCCTAACCTTATAGCCCAAATTCAGCACAAGAGAGTAAAATGATATTACTCTAGTATTATAATCCATTAAAACATTAAACACAACTAGAAATGGATACAAATTATGACATTGGACAAATGCAATCACTGGTGAATCGCTGGAGGGATAAAACGCAGTTATTAGGACGTACAGTTATTGGGAAAATAATATAATAAAATAACTTCAGACCACATCAATCCACCCCACTGTTGATTACTTTCCTACAACCGTCCCCTACTAATGTACGTTATAATATTATGACAGTTTAAGCCTGACTTTTTATTTCTTGAACAAATCAACGCTGAGCACTATTTTACGGCCCAAACGTTCAATAAAAGTACCTGTGCTACTTTTAATACTTCCTGGCCTCCATGACCTTCACTGACTTGACCTCCCTGTACCCTCTGTAGCAGGCCGGAGTTTTGCCTCCCACACTGATGAGGAGATCTCTCTCGCCCTTGCTCTCTCTCTCTCTCAAGCAAGGTGCAGCCATATCTCCGTCACTGCCCACCTCCCTCATTGCTTGCACCTGCTAAAACATTCGAGGTATTCACGCGGCAGGGCAACACATTTGCTTTTCATTTAACCTGCCCGAACGGACCTTTGAAGTACTATAATGGCAGAGCAGCAAAGGTTTTTCTCTTGCGCTCCCTCCCTCGCCCCCTTAATCATTTACCTCGTCGAGGCACATTCTCCGCAGCTAACCCATCAAGCGGAAAACGAGCTCGGCCTGCTGGTCCTCCCCTCCCTCTCCGCCATGATTTCAGAGAGAAAGTGCGTGAACGAGAGAGAGAAAAAGTGGATTTGTGAAGTAGTAGCATATCTTGGCCTCGACTTCACCCTTCATGGGACTCGTTTATACATGACGTACAGTTCCTTACAGAACTGTGATTAGTCATGGTGCGTGGTAAAACTACACGCAAAATGACTCATCTTTAGAACGTACGGTTTAAAACTTTGCCATAATGCCTTATATACTACCCACATAACCCGAAATGTTGATCACATATCGATAAGGAACTTTAGGATTTAAATTCAGGATTTATATTTACACACTACATTATACTAACTACCTGGCATTTCAATGATAAACACCGTAATTCCAAGTACGTTACATGTTGTATATCCCAGCTGTAATTCGCATCACAGATTTAAATTGACGTGCTCATTCAAACGTGTTATCGTTTCTATAGTAACACCTCATTCACAATGACATATGTGGATCCTCGAGAAACAGAATAAAAATAATAATGTGAGTAAATGTGCGTCGATATGGTGACGCTTTCTATTAGGAGAACTTTACTGAACATTTATGGAAGGAGTCTCCAGTTTCAGTGCTTTGTAACAGTCAGAGGTAAAGCTGTAACAAGGTTTTCCAACACAGGAAGCGTTTCGTGGTTTCTCATTAACGAGATAAGCTGCCTTTTTTTCTGTCTTAGTAACTTCAAGAGACGGAGGAGGAGTGACGGTGTATCACTAATATAAGGTAAGCGATAGTGGGACATATTTGCTTCATGGATGTACTACAACATTACATAAGTGGATAAAAAGTGTGTCGTCACTTATTTTTAATAAACAAAATTTGAATCCTTAGCAAACTACTGCAGTCTAAGAGGAATGAAAGGCTTCATGAAGTGCTTGGACCCAGTCAATGATTGTGTTTCATACCTCATAATATATATATATATATATAACTCGTGTGAAAACCGCTAGGTTTAAAGTGCCACTTCAATGGGCAAATATGTCGTTCTTACAAGCAATTTTGCAGCAGGAATATTGAAGTACACAGTAATGTTAAACTTAGTAGCTTTGACGCAAGTTACAACATACGAAGTATAAAAGGCTTTGGGGAAACATGTGCGATCATAAGAGCAGTGGGTCAATGCTCGTGTAAAGCCGAGAGAACCTATAAAATCATCATCATCTTCTATTAAACCAGTTTGTTCGCGAAATACTCTCGCAGAATTCTGACGTGTGCCCTAATTGTGACGTACCTTCGAAATGCTTATATTTTCCCTATTGAATATCGCCATCGACGAGTGATGACATTCCACATATAGTATATGCGGGCGGCTGTGGCGCAGTTGGTAGAGCGGGTTGTCCACTAATCGTAGGGTTGGCGGTTCGATTCACATGCCGAAATGTCCTTGGGCACGACACTGAACCCCAAGTTGCTCCCGATGGCAAGCTAGCGCCTTGCATGGCAGCTCTGCTACCATTGGTGTGTGAATGGGTGAATGAGACACAGTGTAAAGCGCTTTGGATAAAAGCGCTATATAAGTGCACATTTACCATTTACCAGTATAACGATGTTTGATTATTTAACTTGAAGGCTCGGTGCCATGGTACTCGAAACGAAACGTGAACGTTCTTGAATAAATCTAAAGCGTAGAGCGCACAGGAGGTCTGATAAGCCATTGATCAGACCGAGTTAATTATCTAAACCATCGCCTCCGACGGTGTTTATTAGCATGGCGCTAACGCCACGGGAGATGTGCCTGCTTCTACAGATCGCGCGTGCCGAAGATGATGACTAATAAAGCCAGGCTGGGAAGCGCGCCAAATGATGAACATAACAGCTAAATGATCTTCCGCAAGGATAGCATATGTTTCATAAAACCTTATTAGAGCTGTTAGGGGCTTGGTGTGTGAAGGAGAGACTTTGCGCCTAACAGCAGTGTCAGCGTCTGTGCATTTGTTTTTTATTATTTTTTTTAAATTGCTTGAATTGGTGATGTCACGGAGGTGTGAATTATACACAGATGATGTATCGTTTTCATTTTCATCCTGTGATGGAGACAATACGTGAACTCTTGTACGAAAACAAGTGCTGGTCATCAACAAAAACAACAATCCAACGTCCAATATTATATCATGAAATCTGACTCAACTAAGTGTTTCACTTTTCAGCTTCACCATGCAGGCTGAAGAAGCTACAGCATGTGGCCTGAATTTAGCTCGCAGGCACTGCCGAGCTGCAA
Organism: Ameiurus melas; assembly: GCA_012411365.1. Taxonomy (NCBI): domain Eukaryota; kingdom Metazoa; phylum Chordata; class Actinopteri; order Siluriformes; family Ictaluridae; genus Ameiurus; species Ameiurus melas. The sequence continues at coordinate 3,595,116 of CM022755.1, read as the reverse complement.
AAACATGATGTGTTGTCTCATATTAGATAATTCTGCGAGAGATTTATGTCAGACGCTTTCTTTTTCTTTTTTTTACGAAGCAAGCACTTTTTATAGATGCTCCAGAGTATGATCGAGTGTTTCCAGGAAAAATATTCAGCGAAGCTGTTTGTGAAATAGTCCAGAAAATTTACATAGCATATAAAACACTCCTGAGACTATAAACGGCTAAATGTTTTGCCAAAGAATGGAAATGAACGCATAAATCTGAGATGTGGTTTGACGCTCGGTGTTGCAGAGAGGCTGAACTGGTGTATAAAATTTTTAAATCGGGGTTCGAGAAAACGGGTATTAAAACCAACATGAACGGCTCGGAGATGGAGGACACAAAATCGAGAGCTCGTATAAAGTGCTGGAGATTGCAGTTTTAAAGGTGATTCCATGATTGGGGATTCATCTGTGACCAAGATCTAAAGATTCCATCTGTGACCCCGATACGTGTGTGAAGTAAAGCTAAAAGACATTTTAAACACCGGTAAAGTGTCCACAACAACTTCACTCCAAAGAAACCTTGGAATACTGGCTAAATGATTAAAAACATCATCTTCGATTCAACATTGAAAAAATGGCAAAAGATAAAGTTTACTTCAAGAGCTACCCGGGCTAGATGGTCCCGCCCCACTAGTCGGGGAATCACTTGTACGTGTACAGAGAACAATTTGTTTCTCGTTCCGTCACTGTCGCTCGCCTCGACATGCTTGTGTTTTATAGCTCCTTCGAGCGGCGGGTCTGCATGCTCAATTTAACGCAATCGCGGCACAAGTGGACCGCCTCGCCACGTCCGAAATCCCGCGACACACAAACACACGCTCGCTCGCTCGCTCTTTCCCCCTCTCTCGCTCCAACTCTGCACTTTTCCCTCTAGTTTGAGATGAATACCACGTTAGCGCTGACGACCCCTGAGGGCACGAGCGCAGGAGGAAATCACTCGAGTGCTTCCCCTTGTAGAAGTTATCCCCCACTGGTATTTATTTATCCCTGCTATGGATCTCTCGCTCACACACACACACACACACACACACACACACGTCGAGCATAACTAAAGGACCTGTTAATAGGGCCTTACATATAAATCCTGAATAACAGCAGAAATACCAAGAAGAAAAAGGGGGGATGGGGGAAAATAAGGCAGCTTAAAATCAAATAAATCACACCTGGATGGCTGGTGGAAACTGGCACAGCTCTCCGTATATGATACTCAAATTACTCCATTTGTTCGTGGAGATATTTTAATCCAGCCTGACCTCAAACTTCCCATGAACCAGCGCCTGAACAAAAGGCCGCCCACTGTCTTCGCAGTAAATCTGTTGTCTCCCTTCTGGGCCCCGGACCGGGACTCATAGATCACTACTGCGCCGCAGCTTGCTTCAATTTACTCAATTAACTCGGGGTAAAGCACTTGTAAGTTCTGCAGATGTTGGTTTATTATCGGGGACTAAAATGTACAAGCGAGTTCAGGAGCCCGGGGTTATGCTAAGGTTGACTGAGGGGGGAAGGGCAGATCGTATAAGACAAAAACAGACACAACAATGCTTAAGGGCACAGGTTGTTAGTGACAACTTTTTATACTCTACACACGTCTACTTCAGATCTTATTCCAAAAATAAAAAACAAAAAAAGAGAGAGAAAGAACTTGCATTTGTCAAAGTAAAAGAGCAATATTAAACCTGTGGTAAAGACGCTAGCAAGCCATGCTAATGACTCCCCCAGCGCAGCTGCGAGACACCCAGCCGTGCGATTTGAACTTTAACGTAAAACGCCTCACTCCTCCGACCTGAATCGCTCACAGATGATCATCCGCTGGCGAGCGTCCACAAATAGGAACGTCACACCATTTCTTCATTTAGGTCCTTCAAAAAAAAAAAAAAAAAAAAAAAAAAAAAAAAAAGGAGGAACTGCTGCCCAAACTGAGGCCTGCGCTCCAAATATCAGCAACACAACGTTTAAATGAGCGTGAATAAACCATTTTTATCTCTGCTTGACCTCCCTGGGAATAAATCAAAGCGAGAGCGACGTAAGGAATGTAAAAAATATTGTAAGGGGTGCTCGCTAATATTAAACAGGTGTCGTGAGCACCGCTATAAAACATGCCGCTCGCAGCCAGCTGGAGGACGATATATTTCAGGTGTTGGCTGACTACATTTCAATTAAGTGCGGCAACACAAGCTGACATTCATGGAGCTTTAAAATAAGCTCGTGATAAATGATTTCGCTTCATCGGGCTAGCATGCTAACGTGCGGCCCTCGCATATTAAGGGAGGAGGGTCTTATCTCGGTTGCCCAGCGGGACGGCCCGAGTGAAACGCTGCCTTCTGGAGGGCCTCGGTGACAGTTTAATGACGTGCGAGCTCGGTTTGATGAGTCACGTGTTGCTCGAGAGCGGATTACAGGTGCGAAGGCGGTGTGTTATCGCCGAGCTGAACAAATCAAGCGAGCCTTTAGATGCTTGGAATTCGTGTATCTTGATAGAATATCTGATTAATGATTATATGGTGATACATCACTGATGATATCACAGCACTTCTTGCGGTGTAAAATATCATTTCCCGGCAACGCAAACAATAATATTTTCAGCAATAACAAGTTTTTAAAACGGTAGCTGCCTGTGAAAGTAACTCGGCAACAGAAGGACGCTAAATTACACTTGCCTGTTTTATTAGTTAAATTTATTAGGTAGTGCATGCCGTCTCAGAAAATTGAAATTCATTGCTTCTTTATTAATGAACTCAAAGGAGTTCGATTAAGCCTGGTTATTTTACTGTGAACATTTCTTAACGAGACAAATAGAGCACATTTTCTTTTCATTTTAGACCATTTTTTAAACTTGAATACATCCCGGGATGAATTATGAAATATTTAATAACGTCAAAATGTAGTTAGTGACTCGTTTCATATATTTCACATGCAGTAATGTGGAAAAATAAGTACACCCCATGGAAATGGTTGGCTGTTTTTGACATCTTTGGACACGTAAACATTTGATCATCTTTAAAACAGCGCCTATTAATGAAGTTGATGTACTTGACCAAAACCACCAAGAAAATTGACTTTTTCAAATTATTTATACAAACAGAAATATCAACGGATACGATATTCATCTGTGGAAAAAAAAAATCAGTACACCCTTAGCCTCAGAAGCTACTATTGCATCCTTTAACAGAAATAACTTCTTATAGGCATAATTGTAAACCAGGCTTGATGGAATTTTTCACCACTGTTCTATGCAATATTCTTTCATGTACAAGAGGTTTGAGGGTTTTCTTGCATGTTTTGCCCGTTTCAAATCCCCCCACAACATTTCAATGGGATTCAAATCCGGGCTTTAACTGGGCTTTAACTTAAGGATCATTATCCTGTTGAAAAGGTCCACTTTTGGTTCAACATATGTCCTCACATTATCTTCAAGCACTCTTTGATATGATGCAGAATTCATAGTTGAATGAATGAATGAGCTGTCCCGTCCCTGAGGCAGCAAAGCAACCCCAAACCCTAACATTTCCACCACCGTGCTTCACGGTTGGTATGAGGCGCTTCTTTTGAAAAGTTGGCTTTGGTCTGCACCAAACATGTCTGCTGTTACTGTGGCCAAACTATTCTATCTTTGATTCGTCTGTCCAGAGCACATTATTCCAAAAGGCCTGGACTTTGCCTATGTGCTCACTGGAAGACTAATCCTGGCACGCCTCAGATGCATGTCAAATTTGTGCAATCTCCTTCTGATTGTACAAGCGTGCACTTTGACACCTACAGTCGCAAGACTTACTATCAGATCCTGTGATGAAATTTTGGTGTTCTTGAGGACTTCTGCTCATGGGTTGAATTTGCTGGGAGGGCCAGGCCTGGACAAATTGACAGCCGTTTGACATCTGCGCCATCATAGTAGATTATTTTCCTTATAGCGGAATGATGTATTTAAAATAATTTGGAGATCTTTTTAAATCCCTTGCCAGACTCATAGGCATCCGCAAACTTTCCCCCCCTTTTTTCTGAAGGCTTTACAGAACTCTTTAGATCTTGGCATGATGACAGTACACACCTCAATAGCAAAGGGAACACCAGACACTAGATATGAGAGAGGTATAAAGAAGACCGGTTCCACCCGCACTCCCTAAGCAGGTTCTAATCACCGTCACCTAATTTTCAACACCTAAGTCTAATTTTTATAGATTTGAAGGTGTGATAAATGTAGACGTGTACATACTTTTTCCATGTGACTGATCTGTTTTTTTGTTCATTTCAATAGGGAAAATTACTACAAAAATGTCAATTTGATGTGCCATTTGATAAAATGCATCACCTTTATTAATAGACACGGTGTCAAAGAGGATCAAATGTTTGCTTGTCCAAATGTGTCAAAATTTCCATAGGGTGTACTTATTTTCTGACATGACTAAATAATAATTAGCAATCCACTGCTAATGATACCCTGCAGGAACACATTCATTTTCTCAGTTTTGAGGTGCATCCCACGTAATTATGAAACAAATTCAATTGTTTGTCTATCAGCAGTGAGACAAGCGACATCTTGTTCAACGCTCTATGAGTCAGCTTGATCCAATTAGGCTAAGAACAGAGGCACCGTAATCGTTCCTTTTACAACCAAGTAATTCTTCTCTGCCATTTTTTTTAACTAGTCAGAGGGAAAAATTAAAGTTGTGCTCAGGCAGAACTGAAGAATACAAATGACCGCCCAAAAAAAAAAAAAGCGACCTCCTGACGAAGGGTGGAGGACACAGAGGCCAGTCGTCTCATCCTTGGGCCTCCGCTAATATGTTTTGAAGAAGCGGAACCACGGCCTCTCATTTCTCTCCCGCCTTTCACGGACTGCTCCTAGGGGAGTGATAGGGAAGTGGAGAAAACTATAATGAACACGTTTGCCTTTTTTGCCTCCTTTAACTGTCATCTAAATCACCAGCGAAGCCTGGTGCTCGAGCGTTTCCACGTCCAGTGGACGTACAGCTGTTCTCTCAACACCCGCTCGGGTTCTAGAAAACAGGCTAGTCCATGCTAACACGTACCCTGAGCTAGCGTTTCACAACCGATATCAAAATTTACAGCTGTTGCAAGATATCGCATTTCCACACATTTTTTATTTGTTGGGCAAAGGGTCATGTTTAATGCAAAAGTGGACGTGAATCCTCTTTCTGCTACATGTTTTTTAGTCAACATGGCCTCGCACATGTGCACAAGTTTCTTTCTCCTGGAAAAATGTTGGCCCCCTAGGGCCCATTGGACCCCTGTCTACTTTGGGCCCTCGCAATCATTCCCAACCATCCCCCCTAAGGCATACTTACATCATCTCTAACTGGTGCATCATGCTTAAGAATGACTTTAGTAGCACGGTACTTTACCTGGAACGAGACAGATATAGTAGCCTAGCACGTCTGCTCTTGGTTAGCTCTACAGATCTTTATCGTCCGGCTCTCCCAGGAATCTTCCACATTCTCCAGAGATTGATTGGCAACATTCCGCTGCCCTCTGTGCCCCACCTCCCTAATGACGCAATGGAATTAATTAGGCTCCATTAATTTAGCAAAAACAAATAAGCACCTTTGCCCTCTGCCTCAGGTTGGCTCTGCACATGCAGGTGGTTCTGATTTCTCTGCGCTTCATCAGCCAGTGATGTTGCACTAATCTATCGGCTGACGAGCACCGGTCGTCACAGGCCGTGACCTTTTCCTTCTGCTCCTGGGATGGTTGTGTTAAAGCCACTCGGGCCAGCTGGTCAGGCCTCGCCCTCATCCTCTATCCCAGAGTTTCCTCTGATCTTATCTACGTGTGTCGAGTAACACTGAAGTACACGCAACTAATTGGATTTTGATTGCTCATAAAATGGTTTGTGTGTGGTGATTAAATACACTTTCAGAAGAAACGGCTCCATCTCGCACTACTTTTTTCTGTGGGACTGCAGAACTAAAGTCGCCCCCCCCCCAAGCAGAACCCTTGCAGGAAGATATTTCTTTAACTATCACTAAAGAAAGAAAGATTTGAACAGAATTGACATTTGATCAGCACTCTTGAATCTGGAAATACTATACATAGGCATTGCCATTATCTAGCCCTACCTACATTTCCAGAAAATAAAAAGCATCAAACCAAACAGCTACAGGATGAATATATAACCTTAATAAACATGCTTTAAAAACTTTGTTTGCAAGGGAATTACTTGCTGATCCCATAAATAAAAGGTCAATTACCAATTTATAGTTTTAATCATCACCATCATATCTATATTGCCACTACGTTCTTCATTTGATCGAACCTACTGACTAACATTTTTGTCCTTTATCAATATGTTTTCGTGTTTTGATGAACTTGTCCAGTCTTGTGCCTGATGCTCTCTGGGATAGGCTCCAGGTTCCTCGTGACCCTGAAAAGGAGTAAGCGGTAGAAGATGGATGGATGGATGGATGATCTCCATTTCATAGTTGTGCTTGAGTCTGTCGAATTTGCCAACAAGTTCACTGGCTAGTGGCCTAGAAAGCGACACTATAATAATGCAGGCATCTTCAAGGCACCACTGCATGGTTACTTCATCTCTGATTGGTGGATCATGATTTAGGTTTACTTTACTAACATAGGAAATCACCTTGGCTTAATGGACACTTGGACACCATCCATTTTCCATACCGCTTATCCTACACAGGGTTGTGGTGAGCCTGAAGCCTATCCCAGGGAACTGGGGGTGCGACGACGCCCTGGACAGGGTTCCAAAATATCGCAGGGCACAATCACACACACACACATTTATAACCCCATTTACACACTAGGGACAATTTGAAAATGCCAAATCAGCCTACAGTGCATGTCTTTGGACTGGGGGAGGAAACCAGGTTGAAACCTCTGGAAGCACGTGGAAAGCACGCAAACTCTACGCACAAAGAACAGAGGTGGGAATCAAACCAGCAACCCTGGAGGTGCAAGGTAAACATGCTAGCCACTAAGCCAAACCTATATACCCATTAAAAAAAAAAAAAAGTAGAAAAAGTAGAAATCAAACAGTTATGGTTTCTACAGCATTAATTAAGACAGACCTACAACAGGTTGGGGGAAACCTGAGTACTCTGAGGAAAACCCCACACATAGCGTAAACATGAAAAACTCTATAGACAGTCACTTGAGCTCAGGATGCAACCGGTGACACGGAGATGAGAGTTGAGGGGTGACCATGCTACCCTCGGTTTCAACTGAGCAGCATCTACACAACATAATGAGAACTGTACTCTCTGGACAATCTCCGGTGTTCGCAATTAACACCGTCTGCGCCATTCACCGTCTGAATGAAATACTTGGACTTAAACGATCAATGGATGGAATAATGAACAAGCTTCATACACTTCTCTCTCTTTCTCCTCCTGGGCTTGTAGGACTTGGATCTCTTGGCAAAGAGAAAGAGAGGCCGTGTGTGACTCCATTGAACCTGTTTATCAGAGCTAAGCCATTGGGAGAACGGGCTCGACTCGAGGACTTTATCTGCAGCACGATTCAATTAACCAGCGATGATTTCACTCATGACAAAATCTTAATCTAGACTCCTGTGTTTTCTGATAGGGGAACATATGTGCATTTATATGATTGCCTTGCCTGTCTATCATATTTACGTTGGTCAGCGAGAACGGCAAATCTCTAACCCGCAGTCTTGCTTCTCCACCCTCGCTGCTCGCAAGCAATTCTGGATCCAGAAGTCAAGCACCCTGAAGCGTGTTAATACCCACATATTGAAGTCTTGCAGCAGGGTTTAGATTCAGTACCTGCAGACGTAGGCCTTGATAACAGCCCCAGAGGTTTGAGGTGGTGTTTCGGTCAAAGTGGGATATTGTGTTTAAAGGCTTTTTAAAAAAATAAAATAAAAATGTGATTCTTTTCTCTGTATTCTTACTTTATCCAAATGATCCTTCAACATTGCTTTGAAGGTAGAGTCAAGAAATATAAATGTACATCATTAATTAATCTCCTCGAACAAACCTCATAGAACAATAACATTCTGAAATGTTCTGCCAACCTAAAACATTACCTGGCTATGTCACTGATGTACATCACCTTGGTCGACAGTACATAAAGCAGAAGATATCTCCAAGTCTGGAGCACCAGGCTACACTGCACTCTGCTTCAGCCTTCCCTTTCTTCCTTCATTTCAAGCCCAACCATGCAGAGGTCACGGATAGGGTCACATGCTTGTCCTCCTAGGAAATTCCAGTGTTGGACACTAACGTTTTACTCGTATTCATCATTCTACCAATCTACACTTTGTTTTTACGGGTCTTATGGATTCTGATTAAGTCGAGAGGTTTTTCTGATGCTCCAGAAGGTTCTTTGCAGTCGGAAAACGATTATCGTAAAAAAAAAAAAATTAAATAAATAAATTCATGGTAGTACAGGACAAGAGATAAATACGATTACACAACGGCCAACAACATACACGTTTCTGTTCATTTCTTAGATCGGGACATCTTGTCAAAAACACAATGTAACCATGTCTGCGTAACCATGACAATAAGCAGAAATAACAGAAAATAATTAGCCTGTGTTTATGATTCGCTATCGGGAGCAAATTCCTATTTTTAAATCACACGGAAAAGTATTATACAGACTACAGTTCATAGAATTGCTTTAATTAAGATAGAGTGAAGCAAAATGAGATAACGGCACCTTTCGTTGCCATAACAACGATCACATACTGACGGGTGTGTGGGGGCGCTAAAAGTGTTGCTAAGTAAGTATGACAATAAATGTGCTATTTTTATTACTCACCATAAGAAAACAAAAAGGTGCCTATTTATTTTATAATAATGTCCAATTCTGATCTTCCCTTAAACTCTCACTACACACTTACTAGTATAACGGAAATCTCTCTGCTTTAAGATATAAAAGAATAAAAGAATAATAACCTGGGAGTGGATCGTATCGGAGAACTCGTCCAGTTACTACTTATACATCCCATGATCTTATTTTTAGTTTAGGGATTAGCAGAACAGCAACAATAGCCGATCTGTTGTATATTAAGTGAATAATAAAATACTTTGGGGTGTGCCGTTATAGGAAAATAATTAACGGTGGCCCAAAGCCAATTTACAGTTAGCACCATGAAGTGTTATTTTCCTGTAACAGTAAACCCCAGTGTTTTATTCATCTTACACTACAGCTAACATTTACAATTTTTTTTTTTTTTTTACCCATTTATGACTGCATTTATTTGTGGAACATCCACCAGACAAGATCCTGTTATAACTTAATGTGACCGCTATAAACAGCTGTGAAGTTAATAAGACAAAAAGAAAACGCAACCTATTATTCACGTGAGAAACTACAAAGCCCTCCATGTGGAAGACCTTTACATGTTGGGAAGCTTCAAGTTACAGCTTTACATCACGCTATCGAGACGTCCAAACTTTCCTGTGTTGGAAAACGTAAAGGCTTTAAACTTCACCTTGACTGTTGTAAAAACGCTCACACTGGAGACTCCTTCCATAAATGCCAAACGATCATCTCAGTATAGAAAACTTCATCTCAAAAACTACGCTTTTTAATCTGTTTAAAAATGTGGAGCGTCTGCAATGCAGATCTCAGTTTAAGTCCTTACTGTAGAGACAGTGATGCGTTAGAACGAGAACATTAACACGAAACTGATCGACAGCTGTGCTGTTCCGGAAAATTAATCAACACCTTCTGACAAATCCGAATCCAGCACTGCGGTGTGGTGAAATATAAATGTTGGGAACATCAAGAGCCAATCATAAGTGTAATAATAAACAAGCAGAAGCATGCACAAATAGAGTAAAAGTCCAGTTTTCATTTATTTCACAAAGCAAAAGTGTGACTTTACAGGTGACTGAGCTTTCTATAATGCTGCCTAGGTGTAAAAAGAAATGGTCACGCCAATTAAAAAAAAAAAAGGTGGTGATGAAGTTGCAATTAATGAAAACAGTGACGATATTTACAAGGGAGACGTGTTCTATACTTGGGAATACTCAAAGTGCTCGGAGAAAGCTCACAGACTGTAAAAATACGGTTATTGTTGGAGTATGGAATGGAAGTTTTGCCTCATTTTCCCTAAATCTCACTGGTAACAAACCAATCATTAACGCTGCCCAAACGTTTCCGGGTCACTTCTCAACATTCATGGTGGTGACACCCTGTGTGTATGCAGTGTGTAGAAGTGGACAGATGCGTATGGGAATAACTGGGAATTTAGGTGTACTGGAATCCTCATTTTTGACAACGAGTACTCCGCTCTTCTAACGGTCTTTCTTCCTGTACGGTAACGGCTTTGTCGGCGCTCACGACCCGGTCGGTACAAAGCCGTCAAAACTGCGCCATTCGCAAAAGCGCTTCTATTTTGTACTGGTGTATAATTGTCTGAATGAAAAAGAGATTATCTTGCTAGCCTTCTGTAAACAGTAACACAGCTTCAGAGCATGAGGCAGTGGAAAGTAGAGGAAAAAAAAGTGATAATTTGCCAAAAAGAAAAAAAAAAGAAAAAATCCTCCAGCGTGGCAGCATGCACTCAGCCTAGAACCCAGGTTATTCGGATGGAAGCCAATCTTTGATCAGCCAAGCTGAAATGGCCGAGATAAGTGGGAGCTACAACTCACGGCAGGACCTGTTATTGCTATTTCCTCCTCTGGTTTCTTGAGAGTGGTAAATAGCTGCTTCGTTCCCCCCTACACCCCTCCTTCGTCCACCTCACTCGCTCTCCATTTTCTCTACTTCCACCACTACAACTCCTCCCCTTATCCCCTTAGCTTGCCACTTTCGTCTTGAGATCTCTATCACTTTAATCCTGCCAGTCTGTGGCTGGTTAACAAGGAAATCCTAGGTCAATTATCACCAGGCACTTCCTGCTGGGCGAGCGACGGGGGAATCAAAGCGGCCTGAGAGCCTTTTTCGCACCGGAGAAGAGCAGCAGGCCTAATTAAACGGGCTTCTTGTCCTGCTGTGTCCAGCCGCAGATATCTTGGCGCGCGATAACCATCGCCACTAGAACAACAATTGTTTTGTTTGGGTGGAACTGGGCAGCATTGGTGGACGGGAATACTGGAGTCGACTGGTTAATACGACGTGGACATTTATTGATTTTTCCTTTGAGGAAATGCAACACAACATTGGAACATTCAGCCAGCCAACCCCGACACCTCGATAGATGAATGATCAGATATGTGGAATGGAATATTAAAGAAATTTCATAACAGCAATAAGGATGGAGGTCAACTGAAGGAGTTCTTTCAATTCAAATGACTTCGAACAACCAGGAGTCTCCCCTAATGCAGTCTCAAACTAACAGTTCTTGTTAGTTTCTTGTTTGTGCCCAATGTGCTCCCCAGTTCATTCATTCATTCATCTTCAGTGAGCACTTTATCAGGGATCAGTCTCTTAATGGATCTCCTCCTGAGGTGGGAACACACCCTGGATGGGAACAGAGTTCAACACTAATTTAATTGAAGCCAATTTGCCGTCAACTGGAGGACTATGGTCCAGAGACAGACCCAGTGAACATTACACTGAATGAAACTGAGCAACGTGTGAAGAAAAACTACCCACAATTTTCTCCCCAATTTGGAAATTTGCCAATTCCTGCCACCCACCAACCAGCCAGCGATCCGCTAGCATACAACAGCTACCAACCAGGGAGGGTGAAGGCTAACATGAGTGTCCAAGAGCAGCCACACCTAGTTCTCTAGCATTATATTTGTTTGGAGAGACAATATATCCATCACAGGGCAATCTAACACACTCTGTCCTCTCCTGCTTAAACGATCTTAAAGATTCCAACGACTGGCTGGTGTTTATGTTGTGTACACATGAACCATTGTAGATCTCCTGTCTCAGAAGGAAGCTCAAGAATGAGCGTTTCCACAGACGTTCATAGATTTTTTATTTCAACCGATCTGGTCCGATCAGTGACGTGATGACACGGCACGGCGTTTATTCTCTGCTTCAAGTTTTAAAAACCACACGTCTGATCTCTTCAGAGTCTGTGGCGCTAATCAAAAGCGGAAACGTGAAGTGCGACACTGAAACAAAACTCGCTTTCCTTGTATCCACTAATGTTAAGGCATCAAAAGGTAACTTGTCTGGTTAGTTGCTTAAAAAGGCATTTTAAGCAGCTGGACTTTCACATCTTTTAGTTGAATAAGAAGGTCCTCATCACATTTTCAGTCTCCGTAATACATACAGCTGGTCTGTCAAATATTCATTGGGCCCAAGTTACTTTAGAAGGCTTGAAAAACTTTGCTTTGAAGTCTGAGAGTTGTGTGTGTATATAGATATGCCTGGGTTTTTGCTGAAAATAGGAATTCTCAGATATATTTCAAGTGGATGTTTATGGACCTTTGACTCTTGGTTCAAGCCGTTATTTATCATCCTATCAGCACGTGGGGTCAGAAACACTCTCCTTGTGGTGGCCGTTTCGCTAAGGACTGCTGTTTTTTTTTTTTGCAGAAATGGAGTCAGCTGCATAACGTCAGATTACACTGTCCCCTTCGTGTCACGGCTCGAAAAGCTCTATTTATGAGTCCATGAATCTATTTATGAGCCCATGTGAAAGTTTAAACTGTTGAAATGAATCATTTAAACAGCACCAACAGCTCGGTGCGCTGCGGGCCCGCTGCATCCCCAGTGCACTTTGTACGGAGTTTAAATTGAAAATGATAAAAGCGTAAAAAGGTTCGACTCCCCGATAGGTGCCTTAACACACCCTGTATGCTCGCTTTACTCGAAAATAGTTCAGTAATTCATAAAGCGACTACAAACCGAGGCATGAAAGCAAGAAGCATGGTAAGCGCCTGGAAGAAAAGATGGAGAAAAATACCAGAAAATTGGAGGCACTTCAAAATAAATAATAATAAAAAAAAAAGGATATCGCATACTTTACTCCCTGATCCTCTTCGCATGACCCGTTTTTCCCTTCCATAAAATCGTTAAAAACCTGATGAAACAATACAAAAAGTTTCAGCGTCATCTGAAGCGCTTAATGCTTGAAGAAAAACAGACAAGGCCCCTGTAAACAGGAGTTTTTCCCCCGTCCTTTCCTCTCATCTCTCATCAGCGTGGCCTACCCAAGTCCCTCCTTTTACAATTCCATATGGAAAGGGATGGACAGGAGGAGGAGAGGGGGAGAAAACCAATTTAGCAACAGAGCGACATCATCTGCAGGCAAATTTATCTCTGACACACCACCCCTCGGTCCACTGTTGACAGTACATGATATTCCATTAATCTGCCTAATGAAAATTTAACCAGTGTTATAAACAAATAATTGGCCATTATCCTCTCAAAGATCCCGAATAAATTACTTGGGGGCCCCCCCCCCGCATCTCAGGGAGAGAGAGACAGAAGAAGAAAAAGAGAGAGAGAGAGAGAGAGAGAGAGAGACGGACCTCCTGATTGATGTTGGAATAAGCAGCTCGGGCTCGCTCGGCCGCTGAGAGCGAGCTTCGGCTAAGCCTGTGATTGACTTAATGAGAGTCTTTGGGGTGAGTAAATGTTCCAAATTGCTCAGTCATTAGCTTTTTTGCGCCGCCGTCTGAAGATACCCGCCGATCTGGTGCGCTGGGTCGACTCCTCTCGTACCATTCCGCCTGCAATTACATTTTCATTTAGAACGAACCTCTGAAGTCCGATAGGCAGGCCCTCTTCTTTTCATTAGGACGGCCTTCGCTTTCTTTTCTTTTTTTTTTTTAATCTAAATGCTGTGAAATGTCTCTTCATTTAGGCCAATTAAAGTCCAAAAAGACGGTGCTGTAATGAATTATCATACGAATTATTTACTTAAATGCCACCGTCTCGGCTCCATCTCCTGCGCCTTCATATCACGTGGGAAAAGACAGACATAGACAGAGAGAGGGAGAGAGAGAGAGATAGAGAGAGAGAGAGAGAGAGAGGGAGGGAGAGAGAGAGACAGTGAGAGAGTCACACAGAGAGAGACACAAAGTGAGAGAGAGAGAGACACAGAGAGAGACACGCAGAGAGAGTCACACAGAGAGAGAGACACAGAGAGAGAGAGACACAGAGAGAGAGTCACACAGAGAGAGACACAGTGAGAGAGAGTCACAGTGAGAGAGAGTCACAGAGAGAGAGAGACACGGTGAGAGAGACACAGAGAGAGAGAGAGAGAGAGAGAGAGAGAGAGAGAGAGGGACACAGAGAGAGAGAGAGACAGTCACACAGAGAGAGACACAGTGAGAGAGAGACAGACAGAGAGAGAGAGAGAGAGAGAGAGAGAGAGAGACAGAGAGAGACAGACAGACACAGAGAAAGACAGACAGAGAGAGAGAGAGACTGTGAAAGAGAAGAAAAGAGAAGGAACAAAGAGGAAGTGCGTGGTTAGAGTAATGTCAACAGACTAATGAGAACATATGAACGCTTCTGTCTTTCTCTAAATAGTGGACATGTGGGACGGCTGTGTTTCAAAACGCTGTTGAAACTAGAACGTGAAGATCATCAGAGAGGCGATGAAATGAAGGGAGCACACGAACATGAGAATATTAGAACGGGTCTTACAGAATCGTCACGTGAACGATCACGATTCATAATTATATTTTATATATATATATATATATATATATATATATATATATATATATATATATATATATATATATTTTTTTTTTTTTTACACTCAATTTGTTTATTTGAACGTTAACTTTTTTCACATTTTCTCATCACTTCTTCTCCACACTCGATCACATATGGTGCTGGTGTCACGTGCAATTTCAGCGCCCAACATGTTGAAATGCACTTTCACACGACCTCGCGGAACGTCGAGAGTTCTTCCGTAAAAGGAATACAAGCTCCCAGTTTACTGTACTCAGCTTTTACACGAGCCTTTATTAGACCTCACACCTTTTGCTCACTACAAGTCTCAAGGTGTCTCATTAGCATCAGGCAGCTTCAAGGGGTCGATCCAAATCCCTAACAACCTTCAACAGCGGGAATGAGCGCTAGCTATTAACATTCGGCTAGTTTGTCATCACGCTAGTTAACGTTCGAGTGATTAGGAATAGCCTAAAGCTGCTGCTAGTTAGCCTTAGCTAATGTTTCCACACGTCCCTCAGGAACTCGATCCACTTCAGCTTTTACCTCAGGATTTCTTAAGACGGCTTTTACTTCAGTAGAAGTAATACAGTGAGCATATTTCCTTACACTGGTTTCATCCTTACTTCACTCACGTTCTTTCTGATTTTCCACAGATGATAAAATGGTGCCGACATGCTAAATGCTCACACTGGATTTTGGAGACTTGAATATAAACCGGGAGAATCGGTATACTAATGCCTTCCTTCAAAAACATCCGCATTCGATTATAAAGATACTTCTAGTTTAGTAGATAGGAAATGAGTTACGTCTTGAACCTTTCAATGCTGTCAGCCTAAAAAAAATTTTTTTTTAAAGAAATTAAAAATCATCATAAACTCAAGCGATCGCCAACTTCGTAAAAGTTACACAAAAGGCGTCAAAGTGTTATTGGGCCTCCAGGGTAATAAGCTTAAGTGCCACGCGATTTACGCTAATCTCTGCGAAATCGGCCACGTCTCTAAAGTGGGACTTCCGCGCCTGCTCGTGCTCGGCCTCTGCTCAGTGTCAGCGTCGATTTGTTCTGACAGCGCCAAATACAGCACAACCAAACGACTCCAAGCTGTACAACTTCACAGCTTTTAACTTCACGGGGGAAAAAAGAAAAGAAATAAGAGTTTATGATTCTCTTTGCTTTTGGAGATGGAGGAAACCGTTTTAAACGGTGGAGATAAATCATAAAGGACGGCCGGATAAAATGACAAGGGTGAACCTTTTTATTTATTTTTTAACCAAATTGCATCCAGGATCTCTCGGGGACGAGCACGGCAATAAAACTCCAAATTAAGAGACAGTTAAAACTCCAGCGCTTGAGCTAAATAAACAATAACATCATCATTCACAAACATAAATGGTCATTTAAAAACTACATTTTAAGCACAGAAGTGTTTTGGGTCTCTAATAAACTTGCTCACCATTGCTAACGGGTTAATGCTAATCATGCCATCAGTCGAATCTATCCCTAGCCCAAAACGTAAGCACTGGCTAATTCATTTATTGACCTGCTGCTGGTTTTTAAGGTCACTCTCAGAGGCTATCAAACATCCACTCCTCCAGACGTGCATGTTTGCGCAGTGGCGTCTGTGTGAGGACTCGACAGCAGTGTACATAATGCAGTCCAGAGCGCCGTCTGAGGCAGATGTATGCTAATCGTTAGCCACGTGTGGACATCCGAGCCCTAAACAAACATCAGCTTGAAGTGGGTGCTAGAGTCGCCTCTTCCTTTGTCACTCACTTCAAGAGCTTGTTTGGTTTTTTCCCTTCGTTTTTGACCGGTTTCTATTGACGCATCGGTACGAGTGCATTATTATCAGTTCTATTGTAACGGCTGATAAAAAGATTGAAAACCATGTATAACCATCGATATGGTGAAGTTTTTGGAAGGAGACTCCAAAGGGAGGGAACGAATGTTTATAGCTTCTGTAATGCAAGTGATGGCAAGAAATATCTGGGTTCCTGTTATCGCTTGCGTTACATCAGCTGTAAACAACCATTCCCTTGCTTTCTCTTTAAACATGTTGGAAAGCCACACCCCCCTGTTGTGTTGCTCCACCCACATCTGATCAGGCGTATTCATTTATAAACGCAGAAACGGCACTTAGTCAAGAAGAAAATAAAAAAAAAAGAGTCTCATACCAAGCTAAACAAGCAACATGCTACACTGTGTGTGTGTGTGTGTGTGTGTGTGTAGAGCTTTGTATTATTGCATCGATCTCAGAAAAAACACCACTCAGTGTGTGATCGCATCAGAAACAATCTTCTGAACCCGAGCGATTAAATTACTCGCCACCACCTCGATGATAAGTGTTGTTGTTTTCTTCCGGTTCACGAATCAATTTCAAAAGTACGCCGTCGGCTCTTAATGAAGAACTATTAATTAAAAGTGGAACAGGTTCTTCTTCTTTTGGCGAGAAGTGGAAAAATCGTAAGGCTTTGTTGAGGAAAGCCCAGGAGCCAGAAAAAAAAAAAAAAGAATTCATCTACTGTAATTTTCTCTCAATGGCAGGAAAAAGAAAGAGAAAGGGATCAACCTCAGTGTGCTATTTATGGAGATTTAGAGAACTGGATTAACACTTATCTACAACGTGTTTTAAACGGCCCCTCGGCCCGGGCCTGGGTTTAGACTGGAGGAAAAAAGCTACATAAGAAGCATCGATATGCATATTAGATTATTTTCCTCTCTCTTTTTCACTTTTCTGTCACATTAGCAATATTTTTTACCCCTCCTTTCTGAAGATCTGTGGAAAGACGTCTGTCCCGCATCTCTCTCTCTCTCTCGAACACACGAGCCGCTCTCTGGATTAGCCGAGCACAGATTTATTTAATGCATCCTCGTGCTGCATTGTTGGGGGGGGAGAAAAAAATCTATTTTGGGAAACGCAAGCATTTGCCAAGCTCTAAGCCTGGTAATATATGCCTGCTACAGTTTAAGAGAGCAGGTTCAGGAACTCTCTTTATGGTGGGATCATGTGGCTCGTTCAATATGAAAAGAGCATCACAGAATCGAGGCCACCCCCCATTTCCCCTAGATCTCCCTCTCTTTTTTTTCCCTTCGACTGGCCTGTTTAAATATTTGCCATACTGAAAATGTTTGCGATATTCATGCAGATAAGATACAGAGCATGCATATGCCACGTGTTTAAGACGCTGGGCTTAAAGGCGTGCGAGGCTAACAAAAGCAGAGTAGAGAGAAAGAGACTGGGATCCTAAATGACCACAAAAGGAGACATAAACACGCAAATTATACAGACTAATTTTGATCTCAGCAGCCATTCAGATGAGGATTTTTTATTGCATGCATTAAAAAAAAAAAAAAAACGGATCGTGTTTTAGGACACAGAGGTATTTTCAAAGGAAAGAAATACAAAAAAACCCCCAGAACAGCAGCATAAGGGAAGGTCCCTTCAAGCCCCGGAATCAGCAAAGCCATTCCACTCCAACTACAACTCCCATGATGCCCCGGGCTAAGGCTAGGGGCCTATTTTCAACACCAGTGTAATGTGGGCACGGTGACAGGACGACACACAATAGGAAGGAGCCGCGAGAGAGGGAGCCACAAAGGCCGAGGACATGGGCTTTGCACGGGAAGACGCGCTAAACCTGCAGCTTTAGCAGGAGTGTGAAAGACAGGGGCCAGACATCAAACGGGATTTTCCTCCAGCGTGACAGGAGGGCTCTAGAAACGGCACACGGGTGTCGACGCCTACCTCACTCGCTGTAAACACACACTGAGAGAGCACCACTGCACCGTGAGGCTGTTGTGTTTACGATTTAGAAATGACTATTTAGTTCACGTTATGCTCATAGACCGAAGGGTTAAGAATGTACTGAGCAAGAAAGCGACAGGGTCACGTGACTACAACTATGAAATCCCTTCTGACAAATGAAAGTGCATTTTAGTGCAAGAAGATCGCTTCCACTATCCATCGAATCACCGAGAGGTACTTTGACGATATTAAGATAATACTTCCTGTTGATTTTGTTCTATTGCATTCCCCCACTAGACACCCCCCCCCTAAATGTCCTATTTTCATAACTCTGAAAAACCTTGCCATTGGTGAAGATGTATTTAATACAGCAGAAGGCCAGATTTCAATTCCATTCTCTCTTTGAAATCAGCGAGCAGGTTTAAAGTGCTTTGCAAAAGTCAATATTTGACACACAGCTTGCTGGATGTTTATATGGTATGTATTTATATGTATTTAAAATAAATAAAGCTAATTTTTGGACTTTTTTTTGCATTACATAAAGTAATATATTTGTCAATTAAACCACATTGTAGGCCATGAGAGCCAAGTTCAGAGTTTATGGTAGAAAACAAGTATTAATTTGCATTATAGATTGAATTCAAAAACTTCTTTATACCACCATCTCGGAAAGTATTTTTATTTCCCCCCTAATATACGCATTACAGGTTTCTACTACAATAAAGTAATCTAGAAAACAAAACAAAAAAAAGGGAAAATTTCGATTAAACACATTTACATACACAATTCTCTATAGAAGCCAGACAACAATCAAAATTTGCATTGCAACAGGAAAATAAAACAAGTACAGAAATTGAACAAATTTTCCCGATACGGAACATTTATTTATTTTTTTTGGCGTGAAACTACTTGAATTGGCGAAATTGCAGTTGCACGGAATAGTTTCGCGCGGTCCTTCACGATGATGTTTGTTGGTAAACGAGACCTTTTCGCTGTACTCATGTTCGACGCAGGAGGATCGAAGAGGGCTTTAGCTGAATGCGTGTTGTGATGAGGTCACGTGGCGCGTCTTGGCCCAGATCCGTGGAAAATCCACAGATCATTCTGAAAAACTGCAGGTGCCACCGAATATCGCGGTGTTTCCTTGAGTTTGAGTTCATGTCCGCGAGTGCAATATCCTGGAGGGACCAACACATACACGTATGGAAACAACAACCACCACCACCAAGACCAGGTGCCCATGCTCTTAATAACCAGATTATCAAGTTAAAATCTAGGTGCCTTGATCGGATTTCTTGAAATTCAAGAACAGATGAATGGACACGATGCGATTAATAAATCAGATGACCTGATAACAGATGTATGGTGTATACGTGATTTAAAGTTCTAATACAAGACACGACCACATGAATAATCTCCGAACCACCGAAACCAGTTAACGATTGTATTATTAGAGTGAAATTATTCGAGAAGTCATTTGTATATTATTTCTGCTGACAGATGGAAGAGGATGATGACATAGAAAAGGCAGAAGTAATGTTTATGTGTTTTTCTTATTGTAGTTTTATTTTAAAACAAACCCCAGATGCTGAAAGAGTCTCGTCAGTCTATCGGAAATTCATTATCGGACAAAACAAAAAGGGTATTCTCGCCAACTTCCAGCATCATCAGTATCTCGTCCTTAAAAAACATGGCCTATAAGAATCCCTCATTATACTTGATTTAAGTCCATAAACTTCAAGGGAATGCCGGGCCGTTGTCAAAATATCTCCACTCGGGCTAGGAAGCACACAGAGTTCAGTCAATTAGTCAGAGATTATTATTACTACTGTTGTGATTACTAGTTCTTCTAGCCAGGCTGTTATGGTAACCCCAGTCACAGCCCATAATACTAATCCTCACCCTTTCCTTAACCCCAACCCTTACACTTTTAATCAACATCATGCTAGAGTAGAGGGAGGCCGAAATATCGACATGTTATGCTTCGATGCGTTCTGCAGAGTGGACTGCGGGTTTTAGGTCGAGGTTGTTTGTGTTTTTTTTTTTGTCCAGTAAAAGTATACTCTATACTCCATTTTCATTCCCTTTCTATTACTTTATTCGTGTTTTTTTGCATGTCCGGCATTCAGTCCTTTGTCTGCCTTGCAAGGACATTAAGGTCAGCATAAATTAAGCAGAACAAAGGCTGCGGCTGCATATGGGTTATTATGAGTGTCTGTTATGGAAGTCTGTCTTGTGCATCCCCATCTAAGCAGCGCTAGTTAACTTGATTCACTGTCTGGCTCTTTAAAGTTGTGGTACGAAACCCAATATTTCTGCTAAACAAAGACAGCAAGGGCGGTGTTCGCTTTCACCGCAGCTACGTCGATGGTAGCTGGGACAAGGGGAATGCCGGCTTTTTTATTTTCTAAAAAAAAAAAAAAAAAAAAACGTTTTTCAAATTCAATCCATCTGCCTTTTAGCACAGAGTGACGTTCAGGGAGAAGTTTGATCCGATAATAAATACGAGCCGGACGGCGAGATAAAGAGAAAGTGCGAAGACCCGGTTGGTGAGCAAACACTGGAGCGGGAGGACAAAGATATTTCGTATGCAAAGCTCACGCACAGTGTTGTGTGTGATAGCGGTGGATGTCGTCCAAGTCACACGCAGAGAGGATTCTGGGACGGGAGGGTACGAGGGTCGGGGAAGAGGGGGGTAAACGCGTGAATCGAGGTCTTCCTCGGCTGCTTCTCACGCTGATTGGAGCTCGTCGCTTTGATTCCATTGATCCAGGACCTCGGCACATCCCACGCGACACAAAGCAGATCTGGGCTTCAGGCTAATCTCATTACGAAACTCTAACCAGCAGATGAAAAAAGAAAAAAAAAAAAAAAAAAGAAGAAGCAAGGGAAGAGGAAAAAAGGGGGAAGGAAGCCACGACAGGCCTCACCATGCCAAAGCAGTGGCTCACAGAGGCAGGTGTAATGTTACCAAATTAGCCTCTAAACGGTAAAAAGGAGATTATTGCAAATGGCCTGGCTAGCCAGCACATGCAGCCCCCTGAGGATGGGCCAATTTAGAGGCACTGACGAGTCCCAGAGGGCTTTGCGCCACGCACACGAAGATACCGCGGCTGGAGGGGGAGAGCAAACATGCAAGGATCGTGTGTATACACACGCCATGGTTGAAATGCTGGTTGTAACTTTTTGGGGAGAAAAATGTGTCGTGATTGGAAGCCAATGATGTAAAGTCCGCATGAGATTCACTCACATTTATTACACATTATTATTATTATCAGCTTTAACTCTAATCCACTGTATATCTAAAGCAGAGTTACTCTTACCATCACTAAGGAAAAGTCTTTTCCCATGAAATCAAACTTTTTATGTTTGAATGTAAAATGCTGGGTCATTCACAAATGAGTCGGCTGGGTTAGGGGACAACGGGTATACATACAGAAAGCTAGGCAAAGAAACATCTTTTGCCCAGCTGGGGGCCAAGGAGAACTGTCAAGGAGTCGTTTAGGAGTCTTATTGGTGAACTGTGCCGAGCGAGTCATTAAAGATGATATTCCTGCTTACGCTCTCGCAGCGCAGGAGAAAAAAATAAATAAATAAATGACACGTCCTATGGGTCTAGCTGATTAACATTGGCTGACTAAATCGACTCCCTAATCTTGCACTTCTATTCAGCCAGGTGAAGAATAACATCTCTCTAGCATGATAATGATTCACTCGTGTGATCGCACTTTCACCCGCCCCCCTGGT
The DNA here is from genome assembly GCA_012411365.1 of Ameiurus melas. Lineage (NCBI taxonomy): Eukaryota > Metazoa > Chordata > Actinopteri > Siluriformes > Ictaluridae > Ameiurus > Ameiurus melas. The sequence continues at coordinate 3,573,052 of CM022755.1, read as the reverse complement.
GACCCTCTCTGAGAGCACCGACAATAGCTGTTACTCAATCTCAGGCTAACCGCTGCCGTCTATTTGACTGATGCCTGTGTTCTCCTGGTGAAGGATGGTATGTAGTGCCCTTGATGGAGTGCGCTGGATTGCAGAAGCCTGAACCCAAACTTGTCTAATATCTGGATTAGCAAGGCAGATTGTTGCCATATGTGGCACGCTGCGCTCCATACCAGCGCTCAACTCGTTGCTCAAATTGCAAACATAGCGCCCATTTCTCAGAGTGGCTCAACTCGGTTAGCTCATTTGAAAACTATTCTCAAAAAGAGCTTAGGAGAGAGAAGTCGAATTAGTGGCCAGGCTAACACCCCATCGTGCTACATGCTAGATCACTTCAACAGCCAACCTAGAAAGTGAAGCCACAAGCTAGCAGCTAGGCCAGGCCTAATTTGACATTCAAGAAGAAAGGGAAACAACAGGAAGGCATTCTTTTGTTGCTCCATTTATTTTTTTTGCCTCCGAGGCGTGGGGAAGCATCAGCACGTTGTTACATAAAGTGTATAACAAATGAGACCGGCTGCTTTGAACTGGCTGACCACACCGGCCTGCAGGAGAGGGAGAAAGCAAGAGAGAGAGAGAGAGAGAGAGAGAGAGAGAGAGAGCTGCACATGTGGCAGCAATAAGATGGCTGCCCTCCCTCTTCCTCTGAGACATGTGGGAGACAGAGCATTCCTGCCGCACTCATTAAAGCAAAGCAAAAATAAAAAATAAAAATAAAAAACAAAAAACAAAACAAAAAAAAAACACCCCATCCCACAAACACTGTAGCACTCACGTCCAATGATGAAACATGTCTCTATTTACTGAGAGAAAAGGCTGCGGTTGCATTTTGGAGGTCAAGTGAGGTGTTTTATGGGAATAGATATTTGTCGTGTTTTTAATGCAATGTCTAATGCATGGTGGTGTTCTGTGGTACGTTACCATTGTTTCCACAATACCACTTTTTAGGCGCATTCCCATTACAAGCAAATGGCTGTGGAACTCTCCAGAAGAACAAGAACTGGACAGGTCCTGGACAGGCTCCTCACTGGCGTTCCTCCTGGACTTGCTTTGGTGCACGAACATGATGTTAACATTAGTGTATCTCGTTTAAGAGTGTGGGCATGGCACTATAGGGAAATAATTAACGATGGGACGACGTGATGCGGCCTGACGTGAAGCAGAGTCACGGTTACCACCCAAGTGGATTACATCCCACGTCCTAACGTGCTTTACTCCTCGGGAAGTTGTCCCAGATTACAATCCTTTACTAGTTAAAGAAACGTATACTTTAAATGTAACTATAAATGGATAAAAATTTTTTTTAATGTCGCGTGACGCCTTTGAAACAAGTTAGATCCTGTCGTGCCTTACGTTATATCAGCTATAAAACAGGCGCTCTTCAAGGTACAGCTTTACTTCTGTTAAAGTGCTGACGCTGGAGACAGACCGTAAACCGAGCTCAGGATCAAATCAGGAACCCTGGAGCTGTGACGTGAATGTTATTCACTACTCCATAATGACTAAAAACACAACATGTAATTGAATTATGCATTATACGTATATATAGACACACACACACACACACACACACACACACCTTTTCTCAGTTTGAGTCTGTAGAGACCTTTAGAGCTGCAGGCGCATTATAACAATAAACCGGTCTGCGTCATTTCTTTAAAGTGTTCCATTAGGTTTATTTTGAAACACTCACCAAGACAAAAATCTGTTCAGCTACTCGGCTAGGCAGCTACCATAAAAAAATTAAAAAAACACGGGCGATGACTAAATATAGAGATGCCGTAAAACTCGAGAGACATGAGAGGAATTTCATTTGCTTACATGACATCACGACATGAGGCCAAGCATTCCAAGGGCTCTAAAGTGTTTGCACTTAAGAGTCAAAAAAAAAAAAAGAAAAAAAAAAAAATACAATAAAAACCCAAATGCCCAATGGGCAGGCTCTTTTTCTGGGTGTAAGGAGACATCTGGCATGATTATTTCAAGCTCTTCTGCTAATCCTCTGGAAATGTAAACTGGGTGAGCGAGTGTGCCAAATGGCTTTAGAGCAAGACTGTCTTTTGGACTTGCGGAAGATTTAAATGAGTTTTTCATACAGGCGTGCGTTGGAGAATGCAGTGAGACAATTGTAATTAGTTTTTCAGGCTGTCACATTTATCATCATTATCCTAGTTTTTAGACATGCCAAATTTACTTCAGAAAATGTAAAATATGCGAGGTAGCGGTGGAAACATGCCGCTGTTTATCGGCGCCGTCGTCGCCGCGCACCCATCCGAGAGCTCGAGTGTCGGACGTGTGGAACGTGGTGCTGATGCTGAGCGACGCTCGTCTCCATGGCGATGGGGTGCCATTCAGAGATGGCACGGCCTCCGCTTAATCCACTCGTCGACGCCGGATGCCAAGCGAATCGTCCCACGCAACCGAGAATATGACTTTATTCGGCAATCTGGGGCAGAAACGGAGTCTGCAAACTGGCAGAGCAGGAAGACGCCCACTGACAAACCCAGAGTCGTTGCTACGAAACAAACAAATAAACGAACAAACAAACAAACAAAAAGAGCATTTGTGCAACCTGTGCCCTTACGAAGAGCATCATTATAAACCGGCTCGATGAGGAACGCGTTCGACCGAAAAGCGTTCGGCGCTTATGCAAAACGGTCTATTGACTCGCTGTTTTAAAGCGTGCGTTATGTCGTACAAATGAAGAGCTTTGCTGGCGTAGGAATACAAGATGTATTCCTGAATAACATGACGCATTTGTAATCATACCCCACTCTACACCCACTGAAAGAGTCCTAAAGAGATCATGATGTACGACAGCAATCAGAGTGATTAATTCACTTACTTCAGCGTATTAAGGGACACGTAACGCATTAACGACGGGAAGACGGGATTTCTGAGCGAGGCCGTGCAGATTCACTCAAGCATGCCGACCCTGCACCGATTACCCCATCCGCCTTCCGACTTCAAACAAACCCTCCACGATTGACTGAGAGTGATGCATTCGAGGGAGGTTATAACGGCAGAGTCACAACAATAATAAAGGCTGATAGATCGGGTTGCTGCGCTCTCGCTCAGTGGCTGTTTCATAAATCTCAGATAGGCCGCTGACCTCAGTGCGGGACACTTCATAAATCAACATCAAAATTGCAACTACGGCGAAAGAAAGAAGGAAGGAAGGAAGGAAGGACAGACGGCTGTGCAGCGCAGCAGCGATCGCATTTAACGCGATCGCCTACACCGAATGTTCGCTTTGAGTTTACGCAGACAGGCACCTGTTGAACAATTGGTTAGGAAGTCATAAATTGCAAGTTGCGATAAAACACTAGAGATACCCGCAGCTGCGTCTGGTTAGATTCGCAGCGATTTGCTACGAGGACGATGCTTTTGATGTCGAGTCTCAAACACCGGCCTTCTTTTTACGTTCTGAGGATTGCAATTCTCTTTTAAGAAGTTCCACATTGCTTAAGTGCTTTTTCCATTCCCCCCTCCCCACCCCCACCCCACTGTCTATTAGAATATTATATTCCCAAGAACACAAGGCTGTTTAACATGGATGGCGGTGCTTTCAGGAGTGACGGTTTGTGAAATATATTCTGCCGGGTACTAAGATTTATCATTGAAAAGAATGAAACTAATACAATAACCATGTAAGAAGAGGTGTCCCAGTGGTCAAACCGGGGTCAAATTCAAATTCTGTCACTGAAAAAGCCAAACTTGGCAGGGAAGTGGATTCTTAGCATACGTTGTCGGTTCAGTTTAAGACATCAAACTGTTAAGCTAACCGCAGGAACACTATCTGTTGTGGAAAGAAAGACGGAAACAATGAAGACTGGGGAACAAGCATCATTAGGTGGTCACTGAAAAACAGAAAAATAAGTACTGTTTTTTTGTTTTGATGTTTTTTTTTTGGTCTCCTTAAGTACTTGCTCATATGCAGCTCCTCCTCTCACCACTAGGGGCAGTGTATATTCAAGAAGCACATCTTGTATGAAAGGTTACTGATTTTTTCTTTTTCTTTTCCCCCCCTTCTTGAGACCAAACTGAAAGCCTTCATGTCTCCCCTCCCAGCAGGTCTGTTCAAAAATCATTATAAAATCGTTTCAGAAATCATTATAAAACGCAACGTCTGCAGATGTAGCAGATGGGAGAAAGGGGTCAGTGTGAGCGAGTGTGTTATTCATCCCAGATGTGATTTAAAAAAAAAAAATAAAAAAAAAATTGAAGGGAGCGCACACACGCTCCTCTCAAAACCCTTTTCACCCATTAATCCTGACATCTGAGGTCTCTTACTGCTGCAGTGCATGCTCCATCTACAGCTATATTAATAATAGAGAGCGAGAAAGAGCTGTGGTTTGTCATACACCCCTGAGCGGCCTTAATCGCTGCATGCGTTTCTATACAGGCGGCCCGTGGAGAGCTTTAACTGGATTCTACATGTCAGATGGACGATTAATATGAAATACAAGATGGTTGAAGTGAACGGTATCCAAACCTGCTGCGAGGCGCTCGTCTGCTGCCGTTCTCCGATCTGGCCCGTGTCTGTTGGGGCTACATGGGAAAGTGCTTGTCGTGTCGTTCAGTATTGCCGAGGTTCAATCCCCTCGTGGTACAGGTAGAAAACATTGTGGAACATGGCAAAGAATGAAAATGAAGTACCATCATTCAACTGTAGACTGAAACAGGAGTGTGAATGTGTGTCTAAACTGGATAAACTATAAGCGGTTCCCAGCACTGTATCATTACCTGAATCTCAAAGCGGTAAGAAAATCTGCAGACATTCTCAGGTTAAACCATTTAAAAAAAAACAAAAAGCACACTACAGGTTTTAGGGTCGTCCCCCCCCCCAGCTGTCTTATTACCCTCATTGATGTTTCTGTGTATGTGTGTGCCTGCTCTAGCATCAACAATGCAAGTGGTCCTGTATTAACCTTTGTGTGTACGCGAGATGTCAACAGATTCACAAGAAAACCAAAATAATTCGAAACATCTGTCAAACCCAGCACGCTAAACGTCTTCTTGGTATAAAAAATAAATAAATAATAAAATGTGTTAATCTTCAGTTTTTCCACTCGTCTGTAAAATCAAATCAAAGACATTCAAATTGAATGATCACTCAATTCAGGCATTCAGTGAATAAACCACAATCTCGTACTGTACATTATCATTTTAAATCCTGGTGTAGACTTGATCCTAGGATCTCCATCTGGATCCCTTTCCCCTTTATCTGTCAAACAAAAAGGGTAGCTGAAATGGCTTCATTTCTTTTGAAATGGCCCCAACCAAGTCGTTTTTAATATAGCTGATCGCTTCTACACGCTATAACGTTGCCTTGTGTTGAGGGTGTTCATTTTTCCCCCGGTTGTACTGAAGCCACTGATCCGTCACCACGAACATCACTGCTACATAACTTTTTTTTTTTTTTAAATGCAACGTGCCAAGTTTTTTTAAAAAATGCAACGTGCCACACTAAATCTTAGTGAGACTTTATAGCATTTCTCCGACATGGGATAAAGTCAAATTAGCTAGTTTAATGCGAGTTTAACTTGAGTCATAGAGCCGGGTTGAGCGGCGTCCTCAGAAGGCCATCATACCTTAAATATGATCCTGTTCATTCTCCAACGGAACTTTAAATGCTGCTGAAGGAAACGTTTAAATATTTCATGCGGTCATTCGAACGCACCGAGGGCCTCGCTCTCTTCTTTCTTTAATTCACCAGACTTGATTACCTTTGAGGAAAGGGCAGGCCTGGACGGGCGACTAAGAGAGTCGCTAAGTGTACGGGCGTGTCCGAGAGTGTGTGATTAAAGTCGAATTAAAGTCACAATGCGGCCGAGACAATGCTCGTATCATCTCGGAGCTCGGCCGCGAAAGAGCACGGGAGAAACCATATACACAGGTTCATTAATAATTGGACAACGAGACCAATTTTGGCGCTGTACTCCAACACAATGGGTATGAACTTGAACCGCTGGTTATGAAAGGTTAAAGGGTGGAGTGTCGGCTGTAAATGTCAGCTTTAATTTGAGGGTACGTGCATGTATAATGGATGAACCATAGTGGAAATCACAAGCGTTTATTTACATAATCTGCCCATCCACTCACGCGAACAGCACGTTGCTCGGTCGTCGAAAACGTGGCGGCTGCCTCTCTACAAGTGTCAACACCGACGAAGTAAACCTTTACTGAATAACGATAATGTAGGAGAATACAATCAATCGAGGACATCTATATATCGGTATCGTGCTCCAAATAACCATATCTTTATGCAGATTTAAACCTGAAGTAGGTGTGGCCTAAACTGGAAGCGGTGTTTGTTTTGATGACCCTATTAATTTGCCCACACGTACACACAAAAAGGTGCATCCAGGTCCGTGTGCACGTTGCGGTTTTGTGCTAGTGCTACAAACTGATCCGATGTACATCGTTCGTCTCTCTCTGCTTCATTTCCTGCGACCGTAACGAGCACCGACTGCCGTGTGGAGTCAAAACGCACACGATCACGTCTCGCACGCGTGTACAGGTCTGCGTGTTTGTTTACCCTCGTCATCCTGTGGGTCAACACGTCAGCCTTGATCTCTCCGTCCGTATGCACTATGAGGCTGGAGCTAAGCTGTACATGCATAGCATTACAGTCATCCTGTGACCCAGTTTAAATCCACAGCTGGAGACGGAATGGGTCAGAGGAGTCGAGGCACGTGTGCGTGCGTGCGTGTGCGAGCGCGCGTGGAGAATTCGATAGCAGGAATCGCATTCAATCTGTGTACCAAATTGATGGCGATGAAAATCGGAGTGGAGCGACACAAAAAAACACTTGTGTTCAGATTAATGTCGTGAATGGAGGCCTGTGAGGCTGCCCTTTATGGATGGGTACACACGTGCACCTTGAGACTAGACCTGAGGATTACCGCGCGCGCGCACACACACACACACACACACACACACACACACACACACACACACACACACACACACACTCTTCTGACTTATGACAAACAAAACGGTTGACTAAAATGCTACCATTTCTGAATATTAAATGATTAAATTTATTACCTCAGACTGGAAATCTGCTGAATGTATTTCAGCAATCCACACGCATTTGTTTATTAAAATATAGCACATTAAAAGGAAATAAATCCACAAATATTCAGCCATGTTAATCAGGCTTTCAAAAAAAAATACACAACATCCCGAGGTTTTATGCAAATTACGAGTCATTAGCATAATCACATTGGACCATCATTCTTACGTACCAAATCGAGCTTGTTTTAAAATGTATTGATATTAAAGAAACGCATTCAGATGTTAATGTCAGCAAATGTGCTGTGCACTGTGAAGGAATTAGTGTACGCTGGGTGAATTTCGGGTATAAGCGACGAGATAAACGAGAGGAATTTGAGAGCGGAAAGTGTCCAAGCGCTTAGTTAAAAGTGTGTCACATGAACTCCAAGTCTTTTTTTTTTTTTGCCGTGATGTCAGGACGCTTTTGAGAAAGAGAGGAAAAAATTCGCCTCACGCCTCCAGGGTCGGGGGTTCGATTCCCACCGTGGCCCTGTGTGGGCGGAGTTTACATATTCTCCCCGTGCTGCGGGGGTTTCCTCCGGGTTCACCGGTTTCCTCCCCCAGTCCAGACACACGCATGGTAGGCTGATTGGTGTGTCTAAAGTGTCCGTAGTGTATGAATGGGTGTGTGAGTGTGTATGTGATTGTGCCCCGTGATGGACTGGCACCCTGTCCAGGGTCCCCGCCTTGTGCCCGATGCTCCCTGGTATAGGCTCCAGGTTTCCCCGTGACCCTGAAAAGGATACGGCGGTATAGAAGATGGATGGATGGATATTTGCGTTACTTTAATACCTCCTCGGGTGTTCAGCGGATGCCTGTTTGTTTTAAACCCGGGATTCTCTTTCGCAACGAAACCCCCGCAACTCTATCTCTGGCCATGGCACAAAGTAACCCGAGGACTGAAGAGCACCAGCCTGCCCCCGAAAGCCTGGACGCATTCCCTCGCAAATAAGATCATTATACCAGTAGTAATCCCATTAAATAGATCATTTTCCAAATATCTAAATCCAATTAATAATGTGTTTGGAGGAAAGGAGGGAGAGGAAAAACAGAGCGGAGAGGAGGGCTGACACGAACTGACTCACAGGCCTTTTGTTGCCTCCTTCTGCCTCGATGCTGCGTGTGGCATTAAGAGGAGGAAAAGACGTAAGCCTCGGGCGTCGTGTTGGAGAAAACAGGATGATCAGAGCTACATTCATTTACGCAGATTTGAAATTAATGCTTCCGATTCCAAAAAGAGGCCTCACAAATCTTTTTTTTTTTTTTTTTTTGTCCCCCCCCTTCCTCTTTTAATCCGTAAACTCTGGATTTTGACATTTTGGAGCTTTTTTTTGTTAAGTGAATCTACTCGTAATTCAATAAGCAGTAGCAGCAAACAATTTGTTTATTCACCATTAGATCACCGTTTAATTTCTGCAGTACACAAATGAACCGAACATATTACATTACACATGAGACCATCTAAATAGTTTGTTGAGAAACACAGACACCTCTGAAACGCCCCCCCTGTCCAAACGCACACGGCCAGAAAGGAGAGCATTTCTGGAAGCTCGACGCCATGTCATAACTCGGGTTATAAAAAGCAGGCGCTTTTTGTCCAAAGTGAATTGTAAAAACACGACAACTGCAGAAGTGAATGTTCCAGGAAAAAGTGCAATCGAGTTGTAAGAAAACTTTCTTCTATCCTTCGGAGATTTTTACCACATGTAGTCTGGTGCTTCTCTGAATCGAGTTTCTTCAACTATGGCAGTGTGTAAGCGACAGAACATGGCTGTGCGCGCAGTTATGGAAAAGGGGGTGATGAAATGCAGCTACTGTTACCACCTGGAAGTGGATTATTTTCCAGCAACAACACGTCCTGAAGCGGAAGGGGTTTATTCCGCATAGCAAAGCAATTTGCCAACGATCACAAAAATAATTACACTTTTTTTTTTATCCATTTACAGTTACATTTAAAGGTGTGGAATGTCGGTCAAACAAGCTCTTCCAGGCAAATTGTACCTTAAGGGTTCTTTGGATGGATAAGAGTATCTCTTATCAGTATCTCGACACTGAAAAGCTTTGTATGCTTCTCAGATGTACAAGTTTCCTTACATTTGTCAAATAAAACGTGAACTAAACTGTACGGTGCATCCGGAAAGTATTCACAGCGCTTCACTTTTCCCACGTTTTATGTTATGTTACAGCCTTATTCCAATATTGATTAAATGCATTATTTTCCTCAAAATTCTACAAACAATACCCCATAATCACGACAAGAAAGAAGTTTGTTTGAAATCTTTGCAAATTTATTAAAAAATAAAAAACAAAAAAAAGGCACATGTACATAAGTATTCACAGCCTTTGCCATGACACTCACAATTGAGCTCAGGCGCATCCTGTTTCCAATGATCATCCTTGAGATGTTTCTACAACTCAATTGGAGTCCACCTGTGGTCAAATCCGTTGATTGGACATGATTTGGAAAGGCACACACACCTGTCTATATAAGGTCCCACAGTTAACAATGCATGTCAGAGCACAAACCAAGCCATGAAGTCCAAGGAATTGTCTGGAGACCTCCGAGACAGGATTGTATCGAGGCACAGAAGCATTTCTGCAGCGTTGAAGGTCCCAATGAGCACAGTGGCCTCCATCATCCGTAAATGGAAGAAGTCTGGAAACAGCAGGACTCTTCCTAGAGCTGGCCACCCGGCAAAACTGAGCGATCGGGGGAGAAGGGCCTTAGTCAGGGAGCTGACCAAAAACCCGCTGGTCACTCTGACAGAGCTCCACTGTGTCTCTGTGGAGAGAGGAGAACCTTTCTCCATCTCTGCAGAACTCCATCAATCAGTCCTGAATAGTAGAGTGGCCAGAAGGAAGCCACTCATCAGTAAAAGGCACAACGACGCTCCCCATCCAACCTGATGGAGCTTGAGAGGTCCTGCAAAGAAGAACGGGAGAAACTGCCCAAAATAGGTGTGCCAAGCTTGTAGCATCATACTCAAAAAGACTTGAGGCTGTAATTGGTGCCAAAGGTGCTTCAACAAAGTATTGAGCAAAGGCTGTGGATACTTTTGTACATGTGCTTTTCATTTGTTTTTTATAAAAAAAAAAAAAAAATTGCAAATATTTCAAACAAACCTCTTTCACGTTGTCGTTATGGGGTGGTGTTTTTTAGAATTTTGAGGAAAATAATGAATTTAATCCAGTTTGAAATAAGGCTGTAACACAAAATGTGGAAAAAGTGAAGCGCTGTGAATACTTTCCGGCTCCACTGTACCTCTCCTTGTTGTTGGTGTGGAAGCATTATCTTTTTTTTCACCCCCTGAGAGAGTGCACTATAACTTCTGCCAAATATAACCCACTGCGCTGTCTTCACCAGGCTAATCAGTCCATAATTAGTGACTGGTAATTATTCGTCTTCTTGGACAGGAAGTGTGTGAAAGGAGGAGGGGAAGGAAAGAAAAAAAAAACCGGACAAGTCTCTTCTCTGTTCGCGGCAGTGCGTTGAAACTCGGGCTCACGTTAGGGCAGGAATTACGCCAGAGAGAATTGGAGAGATGACGAGGGGTCGACGGATTGCTGAGAGCGAGGAGAGAGAGACGGAAAGAGACATGGGTGTGTGCGGAGGTCAAACACGGGAGGTTAATGTGTGCAGATGGACACAGTGCTGAGCTCATCGCGCTAATGAAAGAGAAACACATCCTCTCTTCGGCCTGATCGCCAATCACTGCCAGCTAAAAAAGCAGGCCATTCATGCTGCCTGGCAGTCAGTGTGTGTGTGTGTGTGTGTGTGTGTGTGTGTGTGTGAGAGAGAGATAGAGAGAGAGAGAGTTTATTTGAACAGAAGAGAGTACTTGAGCTTACATGTGCTAGTAAAGTGCTGTCTGAGGCATGCATGTGGTATGTGTGTGTGTGTGTGTGTGTGTGTGTGCAGATCTGTATGTTAGTGTGAGCAGAGTGTCACTACATTTTGTACACGAACACATTTTAAACTGGATGCTCAACAAAACAGAAGCTGGAAAAGGTTTCTTAAATTCTCGATTCTGATTGGTCGGAAGGTGCTGAATAATTTTCTAGAACAGCAGCTTGGACAGTAGTGTTCAAAGAATATGCTGTTATTTAACAACGAAGAAAAAAAAACCCCAAACCCTTGTAATTGTCGATGTGCAGTTTTCCGTAAGGAGTCTCCAGTGTCAGTGATTTGTAACAGTACAAGAGGTCAAGCCGGAACTATTCCACTATGGGAAGGCCGACATTTTTGTACATTACAAAGAGAGGCTGTCATTTGAAGTGATTTAAATGTAAACAGGACTATTGTATGGTTAAATGACAAGTGAAACCATTGAAGTTCAGAGAGAACAGGAGTAATGTGAGCTAAGCACTCGGTATATGTAAGAATTCTAGCAGCAGAGTTTTGAATATATCGCAACCTAGCAATAGACTTAGCATGTAAACCAATGAAGAGAACATTGCAGTAATCAAGACGCAAGGATATAAAACGCAGGAACCACTGTCCAGGCGTCTTTGAGGATCCAAATCATAGAGACGGAATTTTTACAAGCTTTAAAGGTGGGGGAGGGATCAAAGATGACGCTTAAAACCTTTACAATACGGGACGGTTTAATGAGAGCACCGTCAATGTCAAAAGGTCACAGAGGACCCAAAAACCATGAGAACGGTAACCCACACACGAACCCCTGACAATGAGCCAATTATATTTACATTAAAGAGTTACGTTTTGGATTCCTGAAGTACTGACACGAGGAATGTTTGGCACAAACCGTCGAAAGCTGATGAAATAAAACTAGCGCCCAGACTTTTTTTCTCGTTACTGTATATACTTCCCGCAGACAAGATCATAATGCATAATGCATGACTTTCTTTTCTTTTTTTTCTTTTTTTTTTCCACCCAAGTAAGAGATACTTTCCGTGCTGCTATGCGGTGATTAAGAGACTCTCCATTAGGGAAGCGACGTTCCCTGTGCTTATCAGGACACACGAGCACGACGCATGAGGCTGGAATGGGCCGTGAGTGAAAGGAGGAAGGCACGGAGACACGAACGAGGGCAGATAGGGAGCAAGAAGGAAGGGACGGAGGCCGAGGCAGAGACGGGATAATGAGACAGCGAGGGAGAGATAGGCGGTTTCGGATGAGTGTGAGTCAGGAACACGGAGCACCCTCTGACTCGACGGAGCAGAACCGAGAAGAGTGGAGAGAAAGCAACCACAAGAGGTCTATTGTTCTCCTTGATAATCAAACTGAGGCATGGCAGGAGCATTCCACCTCCAACACACACACACACCTTACAAATACCACCTTCACTGCTGCATATGAGCACAAACACACTCTCCCATTAGAACAATCACCACACCAACTTAAATATTCCTAATATTCACATCTCATATGTATCCGTTATTTTATTTTTGTCGACATTACTTAATTAAGCGATTTTCGTCAATTGATGAAGGAATAAAACACTAAGCGAGTGCGCCGCTACGGGAAAATAATCAACGACGCAGTGACGTGATGAGGCTCGATGCGTTACCCCAAAATGTATTATTTTACAGTAACCACAATCCCAAAGTGTTTTATTCCTTTTATACCACAGCCATGACTTCAATGCTTTATTAACTGAAGGCAACACTGGTTTTACTAGATAAGCAACAAAAAGTGGAGGTCGCATGAGGACATTTGAAAGCCGGGCACTGGATCGCATGACCTCAGCGTCTTACATTTCTTGAGGGAACTAATGACATATTTATTGGAGCCGGTCTCTTATTCCTGCATTTCTATGCAGGTGTATTCCTCCGTTCCACTAGTCTCCTGTACGTGACTGACAGGCACCAATTACCTCCGCAAGACGAAGACGTCAACGTCGCCAAAACCCTCTCGCACTCTGACAACATAATTCTAGACGTGTCAAAACTGATGCCTCATAATTAATTACTCATGTTTTCCCAACTGGAACAAAGTCTCTCTTTGAATCCGTCTGCTTTCCTAATGGTATTAAAAGCAAAACAAAATAAATAAATTTAAAAAAACAACAACAAAAAAAAAACTACTGCTTCAAATCGAACCACCTGCGCGTACTTTCTCTGGGCCGACCCCGATACTTATTTCACTTGCAAATTTCAGAAAAATGTCCTGGGAGGGATGAAAAAAAAAAAAGAAAGAAAAAAAAAAAAGAAAGAGGTGGTCAAGGAGATTGTAACCATCGCGAAGCCATGTGACCCTTGCGAAACACTGGAGCCTTTCCATCCCAAAGAGCCTAATGAGAACATATGGAGGGGGGAAAGGGCCGGGGAACACCGCTCCTGGGATGTTTTGAGAAGTGTTCGGCCATTATCTGCACTCTTTCTCGTGTTTATAAAATAAACCTTGGCTTGTTTGCAGGGTTTGTGAAAGCCTCGGGGCTCGTTAAGAACTGACCATCTTTCACATCAAATGCTCAGATCGTTTACAGGAGCATAAAAGGTAAGAGCGGACAACGTGACGAGCTTCGTGAAGTCATTTCTACGTGTCTGATTAGCAGAGCAACGGGGATGAGAAAATGTGGCGTACCTCAATGACCTTAAATGAACACCAGATCCTTTCATTTTCCAGTCATTCTGGCATATAAACAATTTATAACAGTACTGCTGATCCAAAAAAGAAAAAAAAGTGTGAGGTATTAAAGAACGCCATCGAGCTTGTGTTACACTGAGCTACCGTCACCGGAGTAACCAAACACGAATACATTTAAGAAAGGAAAATAAACAGCGCCGTTATAGAAAAATAAAATCAGCATCACGGTGGCCTGATGTGAAGCAGAATGACTTACCACCACCACCAAGGTCATTATCCTCCTAAAACAGCCCACCCTCGAGTGTTTTACTCCTCTTATACCACTGCAACCATGCTTTTATTTATTCAATTTATTCGTTCACTTTTCATTCCTGATGTCGGTTAAGAGCAGGCTGATGGCCTCCACGCCACACTGATGCAGTAACTCGTACAAAAGGATCTGACCAAGTACTGCGTGCTTAAATGAACATACCTTTCAGGAGGTCGACATTCTGTACTATTAATTTAGAATATTTTGAGATACTGGATTTTTGATTTCCATGTAATCTTCGAGACTGAAACAAAAAGAGGCTTGAAATATCTCACTATGTGTAATGAATCTAATAAATAATATTTTTTTTTTTATATATATATATATATATATATATATATATATATATATATATATATATATATATATATATATACACACACACACACACATATACACACACACACACATATACATACACACAGAGAGAGAGAGAGAGAGAGAGAGAGAGAGAGAGAGAGGAACAACACTAAGAGTGTCACTGTGGAGACGGAAAAGTGATAGAAGATGGGTAAAGAAATAAAAGCAGAGGAAAGTGACAGGTGAAGACAGATAGAATAATAGGGAGAGATGGAGACTGAGGGGGAAAAAAGAGCAAGGCTAAAAAATAAGAGATTAAAAAAAAAACCAGATATAAAGATAGAGAGAGAAATATAGGCAGAGAGTTAGACAGATAAGGAGAAAAAGAACTAAAACAATGGTAGGAAGTGTGAAAGAGCGATAAAATAGAGAGCTGAAGAGGAAGTGTGTGATGCAAAGAGTCAGAGCGATAGGGAGCACAGAGGGACTGAGAGAAAAGAAAGAGACGTTTAGCACTAATTACCCCTTTTTATTTTTTAATACCGGAATAACTCTGACTGGAAGCTATTTTATGCCGTTTGTTTATCTGAGATTAATTTGATTAAGGAGTCTTTGTTAGGAGTCCCGTGTGGAGTGCACGTCTCTGCCGCATGTCACTTCTGTAGATTACAGCACTGTAATTAATTGGTCACTTGGTTAATTGCACCTCTCCTAAATGATAGGGATACAGAAAGAGAAAAGGGTGCCTTCTTCAGTGACCCTGGTTTTCATGAGAGAGGAGCCGAGGCCCTTTTTATTCTCTGCGTCGCAGAACGTAGTGATTATATTTAAAGC
Source organism: Ameiurus melas (assembly GCA_012411365.1). Classification (NCBI taxonomy): domain Eukaryota; kingdom Metazoa; phylum Chordata; class Actinopteri; order Siluriformes; family Ictaluridae; genus Ameiurus; species Ameiurus melas. Next base: position 3,557,957 of record CM022755.1, on the reverse strand, counting down.
CATGCATTTAACGCTAATAATGGCGCACTTCGGCTTAACGATGAAGGTTCAGCGCGACGGGAAATATGAAGATTAAGCCTGGTAATCAGGAGCGGATAAACACTCGGAACCTAGCGGCTGCTGAACAGCTGGAGAGGTCACTAATGTTACTCCAGCTGTCGGAATTGGGCAGTAATTGCCAATATAAAAAGTGGCACACCCGTTCGATTATATGCATTAAATAAGGATAGAATAAAACGAACAAAAATATGTTGACGTTTTCTAAAAGGAGATATTGGTTTAGCGCTTTTGGAAGGAGTCGCCAGTTGCAGTCTTCGTAACGATCACATCTGTAACGTTACGTTTTGTACTCACGATGGAGACGCTCAAGATGGCCGTACATCTCAAATGTTGTCAAATTACCACTCGGTCATTTTAAGGGGAGCCAATTTGAATAAATATTGAATAGAAGAGGTGACGTCATGTAGCTTTAATAGAGTGCGCTACTATATAGCTCGCAGTGTAGCTTTAACTTAAGTGATCTTCTAAAAACCCAGCCATGGAAGCCTGAAATCCTTACCACAGTCTCTCTGGATAAAAAAAAAATTTAACAAATAAATAAAAAACCCACTCTAATTAATCCTCATTCTGAACTGGAAGCAGTGCGAGAAAAATAGATCTAGGTGAAATCATATCACCTGTTATATCATCTGCAGAAAGGATGAAAGATTAGAGTGAAATTACACTAAGCACCCTGACACCTACATGCCTGCAGTATTCACATGAGATTGACTGTTAAAGGTTTAATACGTAATGAGAGGTAATAGAGGTGAACTGGCATTCATACTGAGAGCGCAGATTAGAAGACTGAGAATTCACAATCATCTAGGGAGAAAGAAGAAGAAAAAAAAAAAAAACGATACATCAAAAGCACTTACTTTCCAGGAGCACATTATAAAATAATGAATAGCTTTAAAACGGCACAATCTATCGTGATACCCCACATATAATGAAAGCCAAGGTCAATATTTTGCACTTTAGCCCTTTAATAGCTTAAGCCTTTTAACGGTGTGTAGAGGCAATGAGGGAAACTGTACCAGAGCTTCAGTGAAGAGAAAAACCTAATTTTACTAATATTCCCACTCGCAGCCAAGAAATACCTTTTACATGTTAATTAAAAACTATTTGAATTGAATCAAAAGTCTAAAATAGCCCAGGGGAGGTTAATGATGAGCATTTCGGTTAGGGACAAAATCTGATTTGCCAACATCCTCAGGCGAGCCCTGCAAACTCCAGCGAATTTCACTCCTGAAAAAAATGACTTTCTGAATTTTTTTCATTTATTTTTTATACAGAACAGCATTCAAAAACTTTGGGAAACCCGCCGCCCCCATCGAATGTTATAAACTCTGTGCAACAATCTCTCAAAAAACACACACAGCATACAAAAGCTCAAAGTCTGAATATTACTAAAGAATTGTTTATTTTAGTGACGACCAAACACTAAAGTAGCTGCTTGAGAAATACTTGCTTTGACAACAAATGTCAACCTTCATTACACTTTCAATTTTGTTGAAATGCTAATGACCTCTTTTAAGTGACTAAATATTGTTTAAAAAGTGTCGCTAGTGACGGATATAAGCCGATGTTCTAGTCAAAAATGGGAAGGGAAATACTACAACCGGAAAAAGCCACGTAAAAACACCTTCCTGGAATTGCAACTCAAGCTAGCTTGTTGCTCACTGTGCTGCAATTTCGGTCCAAAATGTTGCATACATGGTTGAAGTTCACCAGTAGAACAGAACCAGTATAACAGAACCAGTACAACAGAACCAATCGCCACTCGGGCAGGTTAACTGTAAAAATGTCTCTAAAGTAGCGTTTTATAAGTTTGAAAACGAGAGAGACACTTTCGTGGAGGCGTCCATATCATTTATTTATTTTTAAATAAAAATACTCCACTTTGCACCTTTTCGAATATACTGATGTGGGAAATGACATTACTACAACTTGAAAATCACCACTTACAAAGCACGACAAACGCTATATAACTTTAATAACTATAGTTGGCGGAGTTCTTGGAAGATAATAAACTTTAGGGTGCCAACATTAACACCACTTCACAACACACCACCCGGTCATTGATTATTTTACTAGCACAGCACACCCGACTGCTTTATTCTTTCACTTGCATGTTAGGAGCTATCTCCATGTTTGATGACATGTTTCAATACAATTAAAATTTATGCACATGCCTCCTTCAGTGGGCGTGAGGCACAAAAACCACGCCTCCTGCACATTAAAAATAAAGGCAGCAGATCAGGGAGACACACACATCAAACCTAGGGCTTGTTCAGCTGTTGGAAAGTTCACTTCTGTTACTCTGCTTCTTGCCAAACCATCCAATTGCCCCACACACACACAACTTTGTATCTTTTCAAAGACCGCCCATGATGTGGAGTCAAAAATCCAGCCTCCATTTTTATACATCTTAAATGAGCAGCGTTTGTGCCAGTTATCTAGTGTCTCTGGAGCCAGGCACGGGTACGAACACGGGCACCATCGCTTCCGCTACTGTTAGCCTGTCGCTGCCTAACGACACTCTGCTTCTCCCTTTACCCAGCAACCACACTGCTCGCAACCGAACCAAAAGCAACAAGCACGCATTATGCAAAGCCATCAACCATAACACAATTCTAACAAACTGCATGGCATCGTCATAAGATATGATGTGAGAATAGTGAACGTACAGTACACAAATGCAAAAAGTTTTGCCACCTTCAATTTTAAAAACAAAACGAAGCATTGACATGGAGCATCCACCACACAGCACGTGCAAGTAGTCACTACAGAAACAAAAATGTCTTGGATTAAGCAGGTTAAAGATGAACTACTCAGAGCTGCTGTTATAGAAAATTAAACCAAACATCTTATGACAATGTCGTGGTAGAAGGAAGATTTATGTACCGTGTTCTCCCTCTATACTGGAACAATTGGTGATTCAGGCCAAGAGAGAGATATACTGAGAGAGAGAGAGAGAGAGAGAGAGAGAGAGAAAACAGACATGTTGTAACTTGCCCCACATTTATAGTGGCTTATTCACAGAGTGATGATTTGCATCTCTGAGACTTGACATTTCCAGGAAGGCTTGTTACAGCATGGCGAGATGCCACTCAGCAGCTCTGTTTCCACCATTTCCCCTCTATCGCTTTGACTCTGGTCTGTGTTTGGATGTAAACACCGTTAAATTAGTTAGATGGTGATATCGTACACGTCAACTCCGTCACGAGATGGCTGCTCACCAGAACCGAGTGGCACAAGGATACATCGACATCCTGCTGTTCTGCAAAACCTCAGTTTATGGTCAGGTAATTCCCCTCAGCTGTAATCTGACTGGCGCCCTCAAGGCAGATTACAGAACGATGAAAGCTGAAAGACTGACGGCTGACGTCTAACTAGATAGAATTTTTATGTGAGACGCAACATCGCTGCTCGTCAAGGTCTTGAAATGGAACGAGATGGCTTTTAAGTGGACAGGAAGGATCCCCCAGTGGGAAACTGCAATGAAAAATGTCCTATAGTGTACCGAAAAGTTGTTTGCGTCGCTAACTCAAATAAAGACCTCAACTTCCTGTTAAGATGTTAACTCGGCGTGACCGGAACTTGGCATTACTAATGCCCAAAATTACACACACTTCAAATATCCACTATATTGATACCAACGTATGATTTGAATTCTTCTCAGCTCTGGCATTTACATATTTCTTGACCATCTGACGAAAAACGGTTCGACAAAAGGTTATTTAATCAAACATACTTGGCTGAGAAACACCACTGACCGACCATAAATCACAAGATAATTGTGTCATCTACGTCTGGTTATCAGAGCGCCGATGAAACGACGGTGAGGAAGGCTGCAGGGGTTGAGCTTTGGCTGCTGTCGCCGTTAGCAGGTTTTTAATTTGCCAAACAAGCCTTTTCACAAACCTGGAATTCCTCCCTTAGGAATGACTCCAATTACAAGACAGGGTGCGAAAACATTTGTGTCAGGAAGCCAGATCGTGTTTCATCGCTTCGGGGTGATGTGCCGGCCGTACGCACGTGACCGTGCTGAAAAAAGACACGAAAAAAGGATGATGAGGCAGATGAAAAGTCAGGACAGGGCAGGCAACTGGTACTGGTCAGGGGAAGAAGTGCTGACCAGACAGGATGATAAAGACTGTGATGGTAAACCGAACACACTGACGGATGAAGTCTACAGAAGACCATTGATTTTATTTCTCCGTTTACTCCTTTGAAATATTAAATTTTCCCTTTCGAAAAACACCATGTCCTCACTTCACTAATCAAACTGCACCTTCAGGGTTGGGGGTTCGAATCCCTATGTGCTTCGGGTGTTTCCTCGGGGAAATCTGGTTTTCTCTCCGAGTCCAAACGCATGCGTAGTAGGCTGACTTGCATTTCCAAATCGTCCACAGTGTGCGAGTGGGTGTGTGATTTTGCCCTGTGATGGGTTGGCACACAGTGCCCCCCAGACTCGTTCCCACAGTTCCCTGGGATACTCTCCACGCTTTCGTTAATTTCTCTAGGTCCGCCAGATGCGCTGGAGCTTCAGAACTTCTGACTCAGCTTATAATGCTATGGATGGTCCAACATGGATACTCAAGATTTGCATTTCCCAGAAACCCTTGTTTCAACGCATCACTGCACCTGATACTGTAGATTTGTACCCAAGTAATCACGAAGACTCGTATGGTCATCAAACGCAACACCTTTTCAATGCTGTTAGTCTTTACTCTTCTACACCTGTATACTTTAAGGATTTATAATCCTACCAACCAGCATCACCCGACCACGAGTCAACGTTTCCTCCTCATGTTCGGAGGTAGCTATACCTGGCTTACTCAGAAGGGATCAAAATCTAGGTCTGGAGCTCTGTAAAGCTGCTTTGTGAACATGAATTCCTGACAGTGCTGTAGAAATAAACCTGAACTAAAACTGAATTGACTTTGGACTTGTATCATTGATGAATGGTGTAATCTTAGTGCACAATTATAATTGGATTATTATAATAATATCACTATGACTCATTATTCAGAGATAAATTTGACATTTTATTTATTTATTTTTAATGACCCTACAGTATATTCAAGTCCTTTGACATCTGAAGAGCACCCTTGACCGCAGCAGCATCTCTCTTGTTTCAGCACCTCGGGGTTGGCACCTGGCTCTTATTCACCCGATCTAGGACGCGTGGCAGCAATCGAACACATAATAAACCACACAATAGACCCTGATGGAAGTTCTGTCTTCTCTGGATAGGCTCGTTTGACACCTGGTTGAACACAGCGCCATAAACCTTGCGCTTCCTCATATTAGCTTACTGTCTGCCTCAGGGTTTTAACCTTGACACCTGGCGTGTGCAGAGTCATGTTCAATCTAGTAAGGAGCAGGACAGGGCTCGACACACCCCTGCATTCATGGTCCAAAGTGGATCATCCATCTGCTGGATTTCACTTTCCCCCCCTCCCCAAAGGACACGCGCCGGGTGTCATCGAAGCCACGACGCCCATCCATATTTAAAAGGCAGCCATATTTAAAGGCAAGACCGCTGGCCATCGTGCGACCAGATCACATTTCACTAAATATCATCCGGCATGACACCTTGAAACTCTGGCCTTGAGCTTCAACCAATGAACGTGTAAAAGTCACTGTAAATGTTCCAATTAGGACGCCAAAGAATGGATGACACATAAAACCTTGAGTGTCCACTCTGAGCATCAGACATTGCTAATTCATGAAAAGGATTAAAAAATAAATATATAAAAAGTGACATCTTGATGGCTCAGAACCGAATACTGACCAAAAACAAAGAAAAGCAGGAGTATTTGTTCTCCATTCCACGTCCTCTCTCAAGGATAATTAATGTACAACTAATTGAACGTTCTCCTCATTAACCATTAAACCTTTGCGTCCAACCTTTAACTTCACTATGAGGCGGAACATTCATTTAATCAGTGTTAAGCGCTGTGAGGGGGAGTCATTATTGACTACTCAGCCCTTTCGGAGATTCTAAGGAGAAAAGGGAGCAATTCCAACCAATGGATTGTACAGAAACTCCCAACTTTTGTGAAATCATTAAACCCACCAAGAAAATACATCTCACTTATAAAGCCATACTGGACAAATGAGTGACTTAGCATCACCTTCACTGCACAGCACTCGTTGATCAGTTACTCAGCAGTACGCCATTTGAGCTTAATGGTTTCCTAATGTACCACTAAAGGCACTTGCACCGCGACTCATGACTCTAAACATCAAACCGATATAGTGTAGCCTCAACTCATACAAAACTCGAAGCAATAGTTTAGCCAAAAACGAAATGTTCATCTTTTTGCACTTTTCCCCTCTTACGGGAAATCAGCCAACATGTCTGCTAGTTTGCTTTTTAGATTTGCTCCGTTGCTACAAAGCTAATATCGCTACGAAGCCATAGAAGGCCAATAGCTACCAATGAAACAAGGTCACGTCCACTTGTCTACAAAGCAAAATCATTCTGCATTAAACTGGAAATATATTTACACAAATTTGGATGTAATACTCAAATCAGTAAATTTAGGCTAGCATGGAATGACCGTAATTATTTGCAGTGCCAGTTAATCGTCTCCATTTTATTTTATAGCTAACCGTGTCAGGCATAAAAGTGAAACCACGTGCGATTAATATACTGAAGTATGCACAATGCCTGTATTGCCCGTAGGTTACCCTAGTTAGCAACATCTGTGCAAAACTGGACTGAAGCAAACTTCAGACAATGAACATATCTTGGCTGACGGAATTCATTTGAATGAAATCCAATAAAGTGGTGCTATAAATGCTATGTTCGGTTGAAACTGTGGTTCCAAGAAGACTGGATATTTTGGGGGATGGGGTGGGTGGGTGGGTGGGTGGGGGGCTTGGTTAACACCTGGATATAGAGGGCCAATCTCTGTTTTGCACAGTGACAAATGAATAACTGATCTTTTGAACGAATACCTACTGTGCAATTCAAATAGTACCCATAAAATTGACCTTCATAGAACCCGGCAAGGTTCACAATCTTCAATGAGCTAGCCCAATCATGGAATCAGCGACTAACACTCGGGACTACATGTACACATTTCCCACTTACCTCCACAGAGCGTTTCGATTAAAAGCCTAAAGCGAGTTTTCTAGGCCGTTCCTTTCCTCCGTGCGCTGAACCTCAGTCGGCACTTGCACAGTAGAGAACCGAGACAAACCAAAACGGCTTCCTCCAACCAGGAACAGATCTGAGAGCGGAAACAGTGCAAAGAGAGGGAGACATTGAACATATACAGAATGTCATTTGTGTTCATTCGTGTGTGTGCATATGTACACGTGTTACCTGGGACCTTGTTTGTGAGACAGCGGACACATCTACTGCGAACAGGAGCCTATTGTAGCAGACACAACATTAGAAAAACCAAGAAGTTCCTTTAAGCAGAAGATCCTTTAAGTCCTGAAAGTTGCGAGGTGGGGCCTACATGGATCGGATTTGTTTGTCCGGAACGTCCCACAGACGCGCGATCGGATCGAGGTCTGGTGAATTTGAAGGCCGAGTCAAATGGTTCTTGAACAATTTTTGCAGTGCGTCATGGTGCATTATCCTGCTGAAAGAGGCCAGTGTTATTAAGGAACACACCAGTGCCATAAAAGGGTGTACATGGTCTGCAACAATGTTTAGATAAGTGGTACGTGACAAAGTAACATCCACATGACTGCCAAGACCCAAGGTTTCCCAGCAGAACATTGCCCAGAGCATCACACTGCCTCTACAGGCTTGCCTTTTTCACCCTTGCTCCCAAATATATCCCACCCCTTGACAGGTGCAATTGTAACGAGATCATCAATGTGAGAATTACCCGTGAGTGGTTTTAATGTTATGACTGATCGGTGTATATTAATATTACAGAAATGACATGAGGAAGAAACCTGGAGAGGAACCAGACTCAAAAGGAAACCCCCATCCTCATCTGGGTGACCACGAATAACGCAACGATACAGAACTCCCTTCTACAACCGTGTCCTAGCCAACAGGGTCCAAAAGTCCAGGAATTTCTTACGCTTTGGTAAACTTCCGTACAGAACGGTTTATATCAGTTACAGTGGAAGCGTCCTCAATATTCTTATTGAACCCACCAACAGGAATCGCGCCGCTCAGGAACCCAGTAGCACTTACATTTATTTCAACATGAATATGCACAAATAGTTGGCTTGACTAAAGTTCATTTGTGGCGCTAGGAAAGAAGTCATTTTTATAAAAAAAAAATATTCCGAAAAGACACTCCGGGTTCTGATACGCAGAGGATAACGAAGGTGCGATGAAAATGCAAATTAGTCAACTTTTAGCTAGTTTTTCCATCGTGTTGAAAAGTGTTGGCACCTTGTGACGTCAACACAGCACGTACCCTCCAACTTCTCCCAGGAATAATGGTCGTACAGCACCGACTTATCAAATTAGGACCCGAATCACCGGTCACAAAATGGTTTGATCAATAGATAGCTATTTAACGTGGTTCAGAGTGGACTTCTCCTTTAAATCTCAGTCCAGACAGCCCAATTAGGTGCTGGACATTTTCTTAATCCGCTCTTAAGAACAAATATCCCTGTGTGTGTGTTTGAAAGGAGAGGACGTGTGTGTGTGTGTGTGTGTGTGTGTGTCTCTCTCTCACATACACACACTCTCAGCTTTGTTTCAGACTTTCCTGGACAGGCCTGGAGGAGCTATTGAAGACTCCGAGGTTTGGTTTTGTCGAGAGAGTATCAATGGACTAATCTGCAGCCTTCCTTTTCATCCACACAGCTGCCTGAGAGATCGGGAGAGAGAGAGAGAGGGAGAGAGAGAACACAGAGACAGTAAACAAGAAGAATAGCACTCGTTTCTTCACTCCTGTTTCACATAAGCAAATGAGGTGGGACTTTTAACAAGCCACCTTGTCGTCAGACACACCAGTGGGTTTTGTATGAGAAGGCATGGGAACTTCCTCCTAACAATCATGAGCCTCAAAGAGACGGAGCTAATAAATAAATTAAAGAAGAAGAAGAAGAAGAAGAAGAAGAAGAAGCCTCTTCATATTACTTAAGTTTTGACACAGCCGTCTTTAGAAAGTGATACAAAGACTTTGGAAAGAAAGAGATTCTCTTTAATGAAGCCATTCAAAAGATGTTTCAAAACATGATTATCTCTCTAGACAGGGATTCACTAATGAATGGGAGGGTTAAAATCTAATAATAATAATAATAATAATAATAATAATAATAATAATAATAATAATTGATGATGATGTGAAAGGAACTATGACTAACACACAAACACGCACACTGAAATGGAGATGAACAAATGCGTTCATAAAGGCCTTTTTTAAATGTAATGAAATAACTAAATACACACAACTTACAGTCCTGTCGTGTCATTTCACTGTAAAGCGTGTGTTTAATCTCTGTGTCGTTTCACATCCAAACGCTTTTTTTTTTTTTTTTTTTTTTAGAGGGAGTAAATTGGAAGCTAATCTAAATCAGTCACCTGTTGCACGCGCATCAATCACGCGACTATAACTCCAGGTGCGCTCGATTAATACTGCTCACGCGCTCCATGCGTCAGAGACACGGGCTGCAAACATGTCAGGCTTAACATCCAGGGTTAAAGGTCAAATCCTGGACCTGTGATTATTCATTCATTGTTCATTTGTGTAGCCTACTTCAGTATAAAATATCCATCTATCTATCTATCTATCTATACTATTTATCTTATTATTTATTATCTATCTATCTATTATCTATCTATCTATCTATCCATATCTATATTTTATACATATTATCTTTACTATCTATACTATTATATCTACTATATATCTATCTATCTATCTATCCATATCTATATATCTGCTATACATATTATCTATCTATCTATCTTTTATCTATCTATTATTATCTTCTTCGTATATATATATATATATATATATATATATATATATATATATATATATATATATATATATAAAGTATATATATATACACACATCTATCTATCTGTCTATCTATCTATCTATTTATCTATCTCTCGTATAATATATATATATATATATATATATATATATATATATATATATATATATATATTATCTATCTATCTATCTCTCTCTCTCTCTCCAGTATATTATATATATATATATATATATATATATATATATATATATATATATATATGCATCTATCTATCTATCTATCTATCTCTCTCTCTCTCTCTCCAGTATATATATATATATATATATATATATATATATATATATATATATATATATATATATAAAAAAAAAAACACACACACACACACACACACACACACACACACACATCCTATCTATCTATCTATCTATCTATCTATCTACATGTATGTGTGTGTGTGTGTGTTTATTTGGCTTACATAACTGCAGAATGATGTAGCGTTTCAGAATCAACATTACAGTTATGGCATTTTTGGCATTTATGCATAATGTGAACATGTAATCCAAGTCTAATAATAAATGGGTTTAAAAAAACCCCACATTATTTAACATCATCGTGGATAGGGTGAAGTTTTCGGCGAAGTCTGGAAGTCTCCAGTGTCAGTGCTTTGTAACAGTCAGGTTTTCTGAAAGGATGGAGGGCTTTGTGGTTTCCTGGTAAAATGAAATGCTGTGGTTTTGTCTTAATAAATAATAATAATAATAATAATAAAAGTGGTTGGGGAGGGCTTTTTAGCTTGTAATGACATAGCTTTTATAACTCCTTGTTTCCCGGATGTTCCACAACAGTAAAGGTAACTCTGTACGGATAAAAATGATGATGTCATTCATTAATAATATTTTTTTTCAAAAGTAAACCTTGGGAAACGGATGTGGTATAAGAGGAATAGAACACTTTTACTATGCTACAGGAAAATAAATAAACTCCCGTTACATCACCAGTGTATCATTGATTATTTTGCTATAAGAGCAAGTGCTTTATTCCTTACGCAAACTTACTGAGAAAATTGTTGAACCTGCTTAACGTAGCTAATGATTCTCCAAGTAACGCCAGATAACCTGCACATGAACAATAGATTCTCGTGGGTAAAACAGCTGAAACGTCTTTCCACAACAGTTAAACCGGATGTTATTTATTTATGGAGTTGAAAATATATAAAGGAAAAAGCTATTCCACGTTAAATCGTTAACAAATTTCATTCCCTTTTATTTTGCCCCAGCATGTGACATGACATACAATAAAGAGATGCACATGCTTTAACAAGTACAGGGTGTTTATTGGAAAAGATGGTACAATCATGTGCATCAGTAGTCCAAGCCCCCCCCAGTTTTTTTTTTTTTTTTTTTTTTTTTACAAGCATTACAAGTAATCACTCCTATCAACACTCTTCTCCTTCTTTTGTTCTCTTTTGTTCATGCAACGTACCTAGAATATGGGGAGGAATTTAAGATGGGGTCAGTCATACATAAATGCATGATACTTGCATTGAAAAAAAATAAAAAATAAAATAGAAAATCAGTGGAGACTCTACATGGTTCTAATAGTGTCACATACTGTACAGAATTAGATTGGATTTCAAGTGTTTGAAACTGTAAAAAGAATTCATTATCCAGGAAATAAAACGATCTTTACATTCAGCACTGAATCCGCAAACATGATTATGGTCTAATTTACAAGAAGTTATACAGTGAATGCGATTAAAGTGATAACAGTGAAGTTCAGTCACAGTATCGGGGGTTTTTTTTTTTTTTTTGCATCTTTAAAAAAAAAAATGGATATTGATAAAGAAATGTAAAAAATAGAAAAGAGGACTAGAATTTCATAAGGCAATGAAAACTGTTTTCGCATGTACAAAGTGACTTTCGTAGTCATGCATGGAAAGAAGGTGATCTGAGAGTGGGACGTTGGACGTACTAGACAAATACGAGGGAAATTCACACTTTTTGGAGAGTTTTCTTGTAACAGCCCTTCCTAGTAGCAACAATACCAATAACATTGATCAAAAGTCATCCAGAGGCAGAAAAAAAATAATAATTAAAATGCCATGGTGGTTTTAGAGGATGGAAAGAGTCAAAATAATAATAATAAAAAAGGTTGTTAGAATGATTATTATTATTTAAATGATTGGTGTGTGTGTGTGTGTGTGCGTGTATAAACCACTCCGTTGTGGAATGGAGTCTTAAGTATGGCGCATCATCGCATTAGTTACTAGTTCATTAGAACAGTTACTTCAGCAAATAAAACGAAACATGCCCGTGACAATCAGCGGAATTGTAAAACGGTGTTCTGTAACAAGTTTCCGGTCTTTAGAATGTAATCCCAAGTGAAACTTATCACACAAATCTATCACACAAGCACCTTTAAGTATTCAAATGATCATCGAGGGATATTAGTACAGTGAAATTTGTGACTCGCAAAGTTTAGCGTTATCGAGTCAATATTTCTAGTCACATGACCGCCCGGGGACAGCAGCAATCGATATTCGAAATTCATGCATATAGTAGAAATATTTCAGCCACAGAACTGTCGACTTCTCGATTCTGACTGGTCAGAAGGTGCTGAATACATTTAAAAAAATATATATATATATATATATTTTCACAAGTTTATATTCAATGTGCTCTTTCTAATACGTTATCGTTTCTACTACAACAACATACCCAGGGACTTGTATGATGGACATTCCACATAAAAGTATCGAAAACGTTAATTATTGACAATGGTGACGTTTTGGAAGGAGTCTCCAGTGTCAGCGCTTCGTAACAATCCTGTAATTTTACATTTTCTACGTTTTATTTTTATAACATAGTTTGGAACAATATTGTTTCATGGATATTTCATAACATTACATGTAAGTATAAACAGATTATTATTTTTTGTTTTTTTAAAAAGCATGATGTGTTCAAGAATAAATTACAAATTGATGTGGTGCAAATGTAATAAAACACTTTGGGGCATGCTGTAGTTGATTATTTTCCTACAACACCGCACTGTTCACAATTATGTATGTGACATCACATGGATAGGCTCTTTTTTTTTTTACACAATACCATACATACCATATCGAATAATAGTAAAAGTGCTCTAGCATTCCATAGGGGGCATTTTTTCTGCCGCGTACACAACATTCGGCATTTTAATGATCGAACAATCCAGTTTATAAATCGGCATGATTCAAAAGAAAACAATTTTGAAGTATAAACATTGACATATTTGTGATTACAGGCTTTGCTGATTGATCAAAAATACATTCAGAGTATTAAACAGCAGCTCCGTACCAAGATGCATAGTAAATAAGAATGAAACAGAGGAAGGGGAAAGAAAAAAAAAACCCACCAGAAAGAAAAAAAAAATCCATTTTCTGTACATGGAAGTACTGTACAAATCTACACACAAGTGATCAGGATTAACAGCTGTGCAGCTGTTTTCCAGACGTGGAAGACGATTCTTGGCGTCAAAAACAAGACGGCAGCCGGAACATCCTTTCACAGTGTAAATTCAATTTCTGCGAGCTAAAACTCAAATTGTGTACACGTCAGAGGAAAAAAAAAAAGGAAAAAAACCAAACAAAAAAAGGCGTTTTTCCTTATCGAAAGGTTTTGGTTTGGTTGGTGTTTCGCAAATATTCGCAACTTCGTCAACTTGACATCAAAAATACGACGTCGTAACACTGCAGGTGGCACGAATGACGTGCGCAAAACATACACGAACCAGACGTTCTTTTATCTAAGCCTTCTAAGTAAATGCAACACTTCGAGTTCGCTCAATATACTCTTCTATACACCACCCTGTGCTGTCTAGCGCTACTTCACCTATAATGTTCGGATGACATTTTTACGATACGATGGGATTAAATGAACAGATTCCCAGCTCATCATCGAACATATTAAATCAGGAAAGTGAAAAGCCACCAGATAGATAGATAGGTCATCAGATGACCTTCTTTTTATGCTTAATACTGGTTTGTCCATTCAGGATGTGCTGTGTTCCTTTTCTTACAAAGATCAATTATTTATTCCAGTCGATTTAAGTGAGACTTTATGTCTTGCGATTGATGTTCTGCCAAATGTACAGCTGCAGAAGAAATGGCATCCGTGCCTGTAAATACGACGCGTTTAATAAAATGATCACGTTATAGCAGAGCAAGCGATAATAAATGAAGGGGTGTGCTACCACCACCATGTACTTAAATTTTTTTTTTAATGTAAACTACAAGAGCAAAAGGTACTAAGTGTTGGATATTTAACCGAGTACAACTTTGTCTTGGATGCACTACCGTCATGGTGACAAGATAGAATCACGACATCAGAAAATAATGGGTTAAACCACATCGGCATTCTGCTTGGTGCACGTTTGTAGGTTAGAACATGATCTTGTTGTGTCAAGTCATGTGATGATACAACACTATCCAACTTTCTGACCCATACAACACATATTTCACATTACCCAATAAAACAATGTGAAAAAATACCCCCCTCCCCCCACATTAAAGCCAATATTGCACTTAACCATATACATACTGTAATAAAAAACTGACAAATAAGCCAATGAAACGCATTTCCCTCGGACAATCATCTGCATGTTTTTAGTGGAAAATTCTAAACTCATTGATAATTGTATTTCAGTACCTAATTAAAATCGCATATAGTATAATTAATAATAATAATGAACTAAAATTTTGAAAAATAACTTGAATTTCGAATACTTTAAAGATTGACGTTGGTTAGTCTAATAAAATCTCCTATGCAAGGAATGACTACGGGTTATACACGCCGTCTGATGGGGTGAACATCCACGTTATGAGATGGTTTTGTGTTCTTTCTTCATGTTCACGCTCATAAAGCTGGCACATCGGTCCGAGTCGGACCTAACAGGCCAAAGTTGAACTGAGAAACATGCAGAAATCTTTAAAGAGATCTTTGGGAAATGTGCATGTCATAACAGCTATGCCAGGAGAACTTTTTTTTTTTTTTTTAAAACAATCCAACATTGGTGAATTCATTACGTCACAGCCGGGATTTTTGTCACCGATATTTGGATTTTAATTTGGTAACTAGAAATACTACGCTATATTTTGAAGTTTTGAATTTCAGTGTATTCCGTTATTTGAATTTTGGATGTAAAAACTTGAATTTGACTTAGAATTCTATTAAATAAAACCGATCAAACGTAACAGAAATTTTTGGCAAATTTTTCGTGGCAGACCACGTTTTCAAATTTCAATTTAAAAAATAATTTGGACATTCAAAAAGTAAACAAGCAGTTTCAGCTGTTGACGTTTCCGCCAATCGGCACTCGAGAAATGAAAACGAAAGAGAAATTTTAAAATGACATTCTGTATATTTTAAATTGAAACTTGTACAGATAAAACGTACAACATTTTTTACGAGTCCTAGTAGCATGAGCCTTATTTCATTCAGCGTTCAGGCTAAATACTCAGTAGTGTAACTGTGCATCAGTCCAGTGTACTGTTTCATAACAAGTACCGAGCAAAAAATTTACGATTTAGTACCTGCTTGAAAAATCATCAGTAATAATAAATAACTGATAGTAGTGATAACATTTCTGCAGACATGCCAACGTTACTAAGAAGAAAATCTGTTTTCAGAGGTGAAGCAAAAAATTTGGCTACTTCGTAATAAGTAGCTTCTCTATTGTTTTTCCCACCAGAGACTACAGTCCCGCCCACTTGTTCTCGATTGGCTCACAAGATTCACAGATCAAATTTTTCTAGATAACTTTTGCAGCGAAATAAAAGTAACCTCCGACTTTCACGTCCTGCGTCCTTTCCCCTTCGGTGAATCGGCTTTTCCCGCCTGGTCAGTTTTCATTCACGCTTGTTTTAACCGCTGCTTTATCCGAAATAGTTTTCAGGTGTCGCTCATATTTTTCATAGCAAGGATCCAAAATCGTAAATTCTACTGCTAACTCGTAAATGTTGGCACCTCCGTACCTGTAACCGAAGCATCGTCAGCAGTGACGTAACACTCGTACCGAGGAACGGGATGGAGCGACGGTACACGGGTTTCCCAACCGTTCCATAGTAAACAGTGAAGTGACACTGTTGGCTGGGCGTCACGGTAAACCACACGCGCTTTTTTTTCTTTTTAGTAAACACAACACACACCGCTCGTACTTGCGACCCATTAACAACTTATCACCTCTAAACACAACATTATGCTCCCTCGCACACCGTGATGTTGAGTATGAATATGATTCATATGAAGTGAACCGCGTTATGAAAGAAAAAAATTGATTAAACGCTTGTTCATACTGTGTAAAATCAGCCTGTCACAGTCAGTTTCGGTGTGATTGCAATGTTAAAACACACTTCTTTTATTTATAGCTAGCTTTAGATAAAAGAACAAAAAAAAAAAAGAAAGGTAAATATTTGTGTGGCAGCCTGGTCAAAATATATATACATATATACACACACATACATATACATATATATATATATATATATATATATATATATATATATATATATATATATATAATATATATGTGTGTGTGTATGAAAAAGGAGAAATTATTTGTAAAGATTTGATACTGACTGTAGCGCAGGAACATCTTGACAGCCGCTAGTCAACTGAATTGATTAGGATTCTGTCCATTTGGCTACGACTATCTTAGCGATCCAACAACTTGCTCATCAC
The DNA here is from genome assembly GCA_012411365.1 of Ameiurus melas. Taxonomy (NCBI): domain Eukaryota; kingdom Metazoa; phylum Chordata; class Actinopteri; order Siluriformes; family Ictaluridae; genus Ameiurus; species Ameiurus melas. Next base: position 3,541,254 of record CM022755.1, on the reverse strand, counting down.
CCTCAGCTAGCATGGCTTTAGCCGGTCATGTCTTTACGCAGACTTTTTGTACCATGCTGTTTGTTAAACATGATCTTTGCAGAAATCCTAGGCAAGCTTAAAAAGCAAATAAAAAAAAAAAACCTTTCCATGTTATTAAGTATTTTCGAAAAGACGGATTTTGACCCTTTTTGGCAACAGTGACATCCAATGAGTTCTCCTACACCGCCACACAAATGACAGAACAACGTATTTACAAATATCAGTGTATAAACAAGAGACTACATAATAAAAAGCTCTTAGCCAGTGTTCGGCATTGGCACACAAGACCTCCAATCGGTCACCAATTTTTAAAAAGATACAATCTCGAGTCACCGAATTCTGATTAACATGTAAACTAAGATTAATGTGCGATCACACCATCGCCGTTAATCAGAATTGCTAGTTGTAACATTCTTTTTTTTTTTTTTTTTGTAACACCACTTGAACCGTTTATAAATGAAACGACGGCAAGTTCCACATCTACTTCTTGGAGATCTTGCCCGCTTTCCTCTTCGGCTCGTACGGCGTCCTCAGGATGCTCGGCGTCTCCTCCATGACTCGGACTAGCAGGTTGTCGATGTAGTCCTCCAGCTCGCGGATGTGCGCGTCCTTCTTCTTCACCACCTCCTTCTGCTTGATCAGGTCCTGCACAACCTCCTCGAACGACAGGGTGCTGTACGCCGCCGTGCTGCTTTGGGGCTGACCGGCCTCCTAATGAAACGAAGAGCGAGAGATTCAGATCGACTCCGGCAGCACGGAGATGACCGCTGGAGCGGCACGTGACGATTCGTGGCGTTGATTTAATATTTCAAGGGATACCGTCCATGACGGCATTATCTATAGCGGTGGAAATAATCCATGTGTTGCTATAGGAAAATAATCAACAGGTTGGCCAAAACAAAGTTGATTTTATTTGTGTTATTTGGCTTTTACTCCGCTTATACCACGGCGATTTGCTTGTGGCGTTACAGAGAAACCGCAAAACTGTGCAAGTTTCCCAAGTATCAAGAAACCAGACAGCGCAAAGCCCTCCATCTTTAAATTTACTGTGCTGAAACTGGAGACTCCTTCCAAAAAAAGAAATAAATTCTAAACCGCATACGATACATTTCTTTTTTCTAGAAGGAGCGCATTAATATACTACTTCTAATCTTTTGACCAATCAGAATCCAGCTGCGGTATAATTAGCTCTACGTATAGACTGCGGGCGCCAAATAGAACTTAAATAAACCTTTCAAGAAAGGTATGAAAAAACGTAGGAAAAACTCACAACAGACCTAAAAGCGTCACGATAGCGCCAAGTTAGCTCGGCACAAAATAATGACGTGTCAGAACGTTAGGAGCGTTATGAAAATAAACGTGTTAATTCATTAAAACGCACTGATATGCTTTAAACGAATGACTCATGGGGAGGTTCTCTCTTTCTCTTTCTCAGGCTGATTAAGGAGCTCAGTGTTTATGGGAGATGGATGAGTGCTCAGATTTGTAGGCCTTTCCTCCGAGCCTTCGCCTGACCCAGGACCTTGACTCGTTCTGCTGACAAGAGCAACAATTAAGATTAGCCTCGTGCGATAACAATAATAAAGATAAAGCTACTGACATTCCTTTTCTTTTCCCTGGGGAAACAACAAAGACTGTTCGAGCTTCGTAAAACTGCCAAAGCAAAGACTACAAAAGAGCGCCGCGATAACTTCTCGACGTTTGCTGGACGAGCTCTTGCTTCGGGTTAACCTCAAATCCAACACTTACAAGTAAAACTGTCACGATCGACGCGGACATCGCATCAGATGACCGTCGCTCGCAAGCCAAGAAAAACCCAGAACCGTAAACGAAAGCCATCGGCACAAAGCAAAGGGAGAAGGAGACGCGAAAGGGAAACGGACACGGTGTGAAGAAGAAAAGTGGCAAGGGAACGACCATGAACCGGAGAAGCGCTGACGAGCGGATCTGCGAGAAGCTGCGAGATAAGACCTGCACTTGGCATTCTCCAGTTGTCTCATTACCGGAGCTAATGAGGGCCTTTGCGCGGGGAAATGTAAAACAGGAATCCTTTGAAACGGCGTGACCCGGCGTCCTCCCCCTCACGTTTTTAATTGGGTCCTTTCACAGACGTGCCGCTACGAAAGCCATTTTTCAGCACCGGTAACCATTTAAACAACATTTCGGTGTCTGTCTCGCCGAGCTAAACGCCGCTCTGCCGCGCTGGACGTAATGACATTAACCATTATTACAATTACGACAAGCCCTTGTTTAACGCCGCTTGCAGTTTGACCCGTCACATCAGCACCAAATTGCACATCGTTGTCAGCGTCCCAATTATTCAGTGGGTAGCCAAAAAAAAAAAAACACCAAAAAAAAAAAAAAACGCCAAGAAGCAGTAACACGTTAATAACATTGTAGCATTTCAAATTACACGCAGATCAAAGATGATGGCTGGCTATTTCTCTTGTTAATTAGATAAATGCTACTCGAAGCGAAGTGTCACGAGTCACACCGTGGCAGAGATCCGCGTCGGCTACTGCTACGTCCAATAAACGATTCATTAAAAGTTTTGGCAAGTTGGAACTTTTTCCTTTTCGATCTAAATATAAAAGAAGAAGAAGAAGGAAAAAAACAACCCCAAACTATCCGCAGCTGTACATTGTACTCGCACAGATTGAGCATACATAAGACATTTACACGGTATGAGAAATGCGTTCAGAAATCTGACGTCTCTATGTCTGAAAAACGTTTTGGTATGAAACCGAACATGTTTCATAACATTAAATGCAGCCATAAATGAACAAAAGAGTACAAGTAGTTATTTAATAAACGTGCAATTTACTGTGATGTGGAATAAACCACTTTGGGATGCACGGTTATTGGAAAATCATCCACTTTGTCGTTGATTACTTTGCTAGAACAGCACATCCCTTGGTGTTTCCTAACATGCCCTGTTAAAATATTTAACCCATCCATCTTCTGGGTCACGGGGGAACCTGGAGTCTATCCCAGGGAGCATCGGGCACGAGGCGAGGTACACCCTGGACAGGGTGCCAGTCCATCGCAGGGCACAATCACATACAAACTCACACACCCATTCATACACTACGGACACTTTAGACACGCCAATCACCCGACCGTGTATGTCTTTGGACTGGGGGAGGAAACCGGAGAACCTGGAGGAAACCCCCGCAGCACGGGGAGAACATGCAAACTCCGCCCACACAGGGCCACGGTGGGAATCGAACCCCGGAACCTTGAGGTGTGAGGCGGACGTGCTAACTACTAAATAAAATGATCAAATTGGATAAAATGTAGACACAGTGTGTGTACAAATTAATAATATTAATAATAATAATAATAATAATAATACTTACAGTCTTATTTCCTCGTTTTTTCTCCGGGGAAACGGTTTTCTTACTCAAGTCTTCATTGCTGATGGTTTTTTTGCCGGATCGCTGCAAAACAGGACAAGAAAAAACACGCACTCTCTCACTTTAATGACGACTCCAGTGAAAGTGCCTTTTGTCACACAGGAAAAACAGACGTGTGTACATACGGTCATAAAACCGTCATAGAAAAGAGGCATGACGCACAGACAGGAAATGGAGAGCAGCTTCTCCTCCTACGCCGTTAGATAAAACGACCTTTCTATTTCTAATGAATCACTTTGCGTCACCGACCACAAACTAAACTCAAACGTACTCAACGGATTATCAGCAGCTGACCGATATATATATATATATACGTGCTTGTTCGAATACGTGACCGTTTCTAGAATTGCTTGGATGTATTTAACGTTTCTGGAAGGAGTCTCCAGTGTCGGCGCTTTTCAAAGGTAACGCTGTCTTGGAACGGGAACTTCTGGTTGTGGACGTTCCAAAACATTAACCAGAACTATAAACATTTCAATATTACAACTTGTCGTTATTTTTAACCAATCAACACTGCTATTGTTGGCGAATTGCTGTGGTCTAAGAGGAATAAAACGGTTCATGGACTCACTTTTGGACTGTATCGAGAGAGAGATAAAAAAAAGGCCCGGTGGTCTCGACGTTGTTAAAAGCACGTTTTTCCGCTGCAAGATGTTGCTCCTTCACTGACCTTTGACCTGAAGCTCTGCAGAGTACGAGTAGCTTGCAGTCCAATGCTTAATTGACTTGTCTATCTCTCTACGAGATATCATTACAGGGGCTCGGAAGACTCCAGGTCGCCAAGCCTGCCTAGATGGAAGCTAATAACACTGATAAAAATCTTCAGTGGAACAAGGCAGAGTCTGGTCCGGGGAACCTGCTAAACTTCAGAACTAGCCCAAGTTTCTACCACATCGTTATGTACGTAGATGCATCGAGTTCAGTAAAACTTGGTCTAACTGGTTTTGAGAACAAATCCCGTCATTAAGCGTCCATTTTATAGCGTCATTTTTATTTTAACTACCAGTAAAATTCATCGACCACATTCATATTTAAAACGATCACGACAACTCCTGACGTCGGATTATCATCAGCCATAGGAAGAAACGGTGCATACTTCTCGATCTCAAGCTGATTATGAACTCTTCTGATCGGTCAGAAAAGTCCACCAGCACTCACAACGCCTATCGACGTCTTCACGTATGACTGCGAGTCTGGATTTGACTTTATACCTTCTATATTAGATATCTGTGGACTGAGGACATGCACAACAGTTTTGAAGGAACATTGTGCACACTGTACCTGGTCATGTGATGTGGCAGGAAGGGGTTGGTATCACTTTCAGTGGTGAAAGGATTTGGGGAGCGAAGGTCCCCTGAACTTCCTGCTCGCCCTCCGTTGCTCGTCTTCTTCCCTTCCTTCTTTCCCGTCACGCGCTCCAGCAAACTGACCTTCTCCTTCTTCTCCTTCTTGTCCCACAGCTGCCCCTGGTCCGACTCGAAGGGGTTGCGGTTGCGCGGGAGCGTGGCGAATTTCTGCGGCATTTCCGGGAACAGGTCTCCCGCCGTCTCGCCGTCCTGGTAACCGGGCATCTCGCTCTGAGAGCGGCGGTGAGGGGGAATGCCACCTGAATCAGGAACACAAAGTCAGCAACTCCATCCAACTCAGGATATTCTCCTGTTAAACCTGATGTACAACATTTTCCCCCCATAAGCAACACACGGAGAATGTTTTACTGGTCTTGTCGTTAGATGATATCAGGCTGTGTTATCTCACATATACAGGAGGCGATTAGAAATACATTGTCCTACCTACAACCACTTCAGTCATGCCCTGGAACACGATCACAACAGATAAATATGCTAGCAACCATCTCAAATTACATAGCAATCGTTTAACACCACCTTAGCAACCACTTTGAATACCACATCAACCACCTAGCAAAAACCTAGTGGCCACATGGAATACCATAGCAACCACCAAGCAAAACCCTACAGTAGCAACGACCTGGGCTATCACAGCAACCACCAAGCAACACCATAACAACCACTTGAAATACCACAGAAACTATGTAGCAACACCTGAGCAACCATCTGGAATATCACAGCAACCATATATCAAAACCCTGGCAACCACCTAGTAAAACGATAGCGACCATTTTGAATACCACAACAACAACCAAACAACACCCTAACAACCATTTGAAATACTACAGAAACTACGTAGCAACACCTGAACAACCATTTCATATAATATCATATGGAATATCATAGCAACCGTCTAGCAAAATCCTAGCAACCATCCAAGGTATCAGAGCAACCACCTAGCAACACTAGCAACCACCCAGGGTATCATAGCAACCAACTAGCAACACTCGAGCGACCACTTTGAATACCACAGCAACCACCTGACAATACTCTAGCAACCTCCTGGGTTTTCATAGCAACTGCCTACCACCACCCTTACAGCCACTTGAAATACCATAGAAACTACCTAGCAACACCCTAGCAACCAAATGAGAGATTGTTGAGGGTCAAATCTTGATCCTGATTTATTTTTTGCTGTTCTTAAAATCCAGATATCCAGAATATCTTACTTCATCGAATGTTTTGACTCACTTTTTGAATTCAAGTCACATCAGGACTGAGTCACATTTTACGCAGTTAAACTTCACTTAGAATCGGACCAGGCAATCGTACAGACGAGCTAGACGCAGCAAGACTCCGGTCAAACAGAATAAATAATGCATAAGGTCTCCTTTACTCCTTAAAATGGAGGTGTTTCAGTTTCAAATGTATTCTTTCATAACACGCATCAACCCACTGAGATGGCCGAGAACGAGAGTCTCACCGCTCTCCTCCATGGAGTCCACAGAGTCCGTCTTGGGCCTGAAGTTCGTTCCTACTAGATCGGACATGGAGTGCGCGGCTGAGAGTTTCTGAGTCCCGGGGAGGAGCGAGCGTTTGGGTTTGGGCTCCAGCGTAGCCGTTTTGTGCTGGGGTTTCTGGCCGGAGACGTGTTGAGGAAGCTGGGATTCAGCATCGCACTGCGCCGAACGAGGCAAGATGGCTGAAGAGGTGTCCGAGTCGTGCTTACGACCCTTCACCTTGTCCTTGAGCTTGGAGAACGGTGAACGCGGCTTGTCGCGCATGGACAGGTCGAACATGCTGGCCGTCATGTTGTTCCTTATGAACTGGATGCTCACTTGGATCTTCCCTCGCTCTTTTTGCTTTTTGCCCGGACGGGAATCCAGGGTGTACCAGCTGAGAGGAGAACGGGAACAGAAAACAATCACACATATACGTTAGACATACTGTCGATATTTATATCAGTGGAAAACTGTGGAATCTCATATTTTCGGATTATGATGATGCAGCAGTATCACCGGTGCACTGTGAACAGAAAGCATTCTTGGTATATGACATTAATTTTAATTAATATTAACTGCAAATAAAAGTTGTTGACTCATTTTAAAGTTTTATTTCTCTAAGGGGAAAAAAAAACACCAAACACTTCAGGGCATGCCACTACGGGAAAAACAATCAACGATGGGGTGGCGTAGTCCGATATAACGCAGAATCACTGTTACCACTCCGAAGCATGTCCTGAAGGGTTTTATTCCTCTTATAGAATACTGATCAGAGCGCACATCATGCTTTTTTTTTTTTTTTTAATCAGCGAGTTACATTTACATTATCCATCTCTACATTATAGTTCCGTTTAACGTTGTGCTGTGGTACAAAGACAAACAAAATCGGCCCAATCTCCTATTTAAGTGTCTAGTGACTAATAGTAAGAGAAAAACCACTAAAACCCAAAACATCCTGCTGGTCTATAGACAGGAACTCTTTGAGCATTTCATTACAACATCGCCACCATACTTTCTGAAAGAAAAGAAAAGAAAAAAAAAAGAACACGTGCTCCAGAGTTAGAAAACAAGTGATCGTCAGCGCAAGAGAAGCCTCTGTGTGCGACAGAGCAGTGAATTACTCGTCTTAAAACGGGCAAAAAGAGCACTCCGGCGTCATGAAATAAAATGGAAACACCCCATCACACTTTCATTTCTCCTTTTTTTTTTTTTTTTTTTCATCCCCCCCATCAAAAGTACCACAATGGAAAGTGCCTCTTCCAAGGCCAATGTATAATTCATAAAAAGAAAAATACAAAAGGGCAATATGTTTGTCTGCTGAGAAACCCAATTTCACTTCACCTAAATCCACAGACTAGTCCATTTGAAATGCCTGAGAACGCATATTATAGCGGGGATAAACATAATTCCCTGGTAACTGCGCTGGTTCGGGGCACATAAAGAACGAGAAATAAGACGCCCCCCATTCCGCAGATCCTGTTTGCTTAACCTCTCCTGCTTTCTCCCCTGGAAGTAATGTGATGGATGCTATAACTCGGCAAAAAGAAGGTGACATTTGCACAAATCTGGCCTTTGTTCCCCTCGCTCCTCACGCCAGCATCGGGAGATTATAAAAAAAGAATATTTCTAGATAGAAACATAAATTATGCTGTTGTAACAGCTTGTTTAAGGCGCTCGGGCAGACTTGCGCCAATTCAGATGCAGGCTGAATCGTTTGAAAAGGCTGTGACGGTGAGAAAAACTGTTTCAAGCCAAAGTGCCATCAAACTGACAGCTTAAGCAGAGAGAGAGAGAGAGAGAGAGAGAGAGAGAGAGAGAGAGAGAGAGAGAGAGAGAGAGAAAAGCATTATGTCTTGGCTGTATGATCACACGGTGATTTCACAAAATGTATGCAAGTTCCGTCTAGCAACCTGAAGAGCTATTTGCAAGATGGATTTTCTTTTCTATAAGTAGATTTGGTAAGGTGTTCTACTTCAAACTGTATCGTAAAGTAAAGCCACATGTTGCCGGGCTCTGCACAGGACCTTCGAGGGTTCCCCCAGACGGAAAAATCCAAGAACTTGTTTGGAAGCTAGATGGATTTGTTTCCAAGAGCATTTTCATTTCATCAAAACACCGTGGCATCCTTTTAGAAACTCCCGACCCTGCATTTCTGTACATTCATCAAAATATTTTGGATAGAATCCCTGGTAGAACATATCGCTGGTTAACTAATCCAAAGAACCATTAAGGAACCCTTCTTTGCAGGACTTTCATAATTTGCTTACACTTTAAATAAAACGGTTCCTCGGATGGTCCTAGACTTCTAAAGCTTTTCTACTTGGAACCTTATGTGAAATCGAGAACAATACGTCGAGAGGTTCTAGATAGAATCCCCCAGTCGCCCCCCAAGGGGGACAAACCAGAAGAACGTGTCTGGATTTGTGTCGAAGAACATGTTTATTGCATTTATTGCATGTTTATTGCGGATGCTGAATTTCCACGCAGTAAAACTCTTAAGGGTCATTTGCTTGTCAGTCTTGGAGAAAATTAAACAATTTTAAGTAGGACCCTACAAGAAAAGGTTTCCCTTTTCGAAAGGGTCCCTCGAAGTAATCCTTTGAGAAAGTAAGAATGGTTAACTACCCGAAGAACCTTTGAGGAACCCTTCTTTGCAGGACTTTGATCACTTAAAAAAAATTAAATAAATAAAATCTCTGAGTATAAGCTTTCTCCAAGAGTTCCTTGGATAGTTAACTTCAAAAGATGTTCTACTAGGAACCTTATCTGAAAGCGAAGCCATACGTTGTCAGGTTCTAAACAGAACGTTTAAGAGTTCCCCCAAAGCGACAAACTGTAGAACCCGTGTGGATTCTAGATGGGTTTGTTCTCAAAAGTGTATTCAGCCCATCAAAATATGGATGCAGACTTTAGAAACATTTGATCCTGCATTTCTGTACATTCGTAACAATCTAGAACCCTTTAGTGTCCCTTGTTTGTCGCTCTTAACTTTAAGACGCCAATAATCCAAAGAACCATTGAGCAAACCCATCTTTGCGGGACGTTTTCTTTACATTGGAGCATTTTCATCCATTTCATACACTCTTAGAAGAAAGAAAGGAAAAGAAAAATGTTCCTTTGGATGGCTAGCGGTTCTCGTCTGGAATTACAACCAAATGTTGATGGGTTCCATACAGAACCTTTAAGTGTTCCCCGAAGGGACAAACTGAAAAACCAGTTTAGAAGAACCCATTCTAAGAGTTCAAATAGTCTATCAAAACATTGTTGGAGGCAACTCCGTTATCTTCGTGCCACTCTTACCTTTAAAGTTTTCACGAAGAACCCAACAAAATATGGTAAGGTGAGACTCCTGAAGACTTTCCCATGGTGGAAAAGGTACGACTGACAGCTTTACCTCTGACTCCGACAATGGAGACTCCTTCCTTCCATACATCTCCTTACAGAAAACACATTCTATATCCATTTACGTGGTGCGTCCGCCGTACGTGTATGTTGTTACTATAGAAACGGTAATGTATTACGCATGGAACGTGACATTGTAAGGTGGGGTTGGCAATTTTTTTTAAGGCAATACGATATCTGCATAAAAACAGAAGAAATCAAATGGGAGGGGGAAACAATCAATGGGGTCCAGCATCATCCAGCCAATAAGGACAAGGATGCATGTCTACTTACCTGTCAATCAAAGTTGCCTACCAAGTCACCAGCGTTCATGCTATAGATATAGACATGGGGAACGCCCATCATTTTTCACACACGTATTAACCTAGGTTTGGTATGTCTGGGATGGTTTAGGCATGGCAGATGCTGATTATTTATACACCCATTCTCGGTAAATCGCATCGCCTCGTCTCCCCGTCGCATCGTAAGGTCAGCAACATCCGGTGGTATCTAAAACAGACCTGGAGTTCATTATGACCTGGGTCACAATTCAGCCTTCAGATTATTAATCTTGAATCTCTTATTATTTTTCAACTCAGGTATTTAAATAGCGACATCGTCAGAGATAAGTAAACAAAAACGCAATGTTTTTGTTTTACTTTAAAAACGAGGCGAGGCCGTCCTTTTCTCCTAGCGTAGGCGCCAAGGACGAGATAAAACCTCGGGTCCGCGATCCTCCCACGCCGCACGGGCTGCTGGGAAAATTCACACACTCGACAAGCGCAGGTGTGCGATAATTAGATCCGATGTCAAGATGTGCCCGTGTGTCAGAGTAACCCTGTGATCAGATTAAGCGGGTCGAGATTTAATATTTAACTTAAAGTCTAAAGTTTTATTCAACTTTATGATTGATGGTTTTTTCCCTCCTTATTTTTCAATGACTCTTTATCGCCTGCTGGCTTCGCTACTTAAATAGCTCAAATAAAAATAGCATTTCCATTCATTAAACAGTAAACTGGCCAACATTGGCTAGTACGTCTGCCTGGAAATACGCTTAACGTTTAAAATTATTGGCACCCTTCAAGCAAACTATGCACCACGGTTCAAACTTTCACCTCCGACTACCTGTCCCTCCAATACCAATCATCATCCAAACAAACAGTGTCCTAACAGCGTTCGCTTCGGACGCGAAATTATTTGCTGTCCATTAACGATAATTCAACAAGCCGTATTTTTTTCAAATTGCTCTCGGGAGCTAGAAACTGTATTCTTCCACACGTGGAACATGTCGTCCATAACCACGAAGAAAAAAAACAGTTACAAAACCAGTTAAAAATGACTCCAAGCACACAACAGGACCATAATTTTTTTTTTTTAAATTTAAAAAAATAAAAAAAAGACAATAAAGTCTTGGAGAGTTGAAAATATTTGCAGCATAAGCAAACCTAAAAATATAAAATCATCTTAAAATGTACAAAACAGATAAGTAAATAAGCCAAAGGAGTGGCTTAGTGCTCGTATTCTCTCTAAATCAAACAGTAATTATGGGGTGCCAATAAAACTACTACGAACACTACTGAAGAAAACAGCATCCTTTTGATTTTGAGCTCAAAATATCGCTCATTCCACGTTATTCATGGTCGTTTATTTGCATGACGGATGATAAATTTAACCCTGGAAAAGACTTCTGGGAAGCTGAGAACTTCATCACCGGTGTAACTAAATACTTTAGCTACGAGGCCGACGTTTGTAAACGCGTTCCTCAGACGGAGTGACGGTTCTGTCCGACGTCATGAATCTGGTGAACTGAATTATGGGAGCTGCCTTTGTGAGAGAGCTTCATACCTTCATGCATGCACATGAAAAATAAGGTGCTTTAGTAGCCAGCTGTCTTCTCCTGCTTCTGCTTTATCTTAGGAGTGAAAAAAAAAAAGCTCTCACTTCCCTCTGCAGTGTGTGTGTGTGTGTGTGTGTGTGTGTCTATTAAAGTCCTGGTATTTTACAGACTCCAGTATGTAACAGCCCTGTTTCCTATTTAACATTGACTTAAATAACTCGTGACATAAATTCATCATGATATCGATAATATATCGTCTTATCGACCAGTCCAATGGAAGGAGACGCCAGTGTCAGTGCCTTGGAGAGACTTTCGGGACAGTTGACTTTATGCTTTCGATTTTAGTATCGTTTCTCGTAACGTCCCTATAAGGAATAAAACGTGACGGGAGGACTTGTTATAAGAAAATAATTACACATTCTGACCAATCAGATTTGAGAACTCAACAGCTTAGACAAATATCTTCTTGTCAGCAATATCGAAGAGCTGAACTTCTCACGAAATGAACGTGTACAGTGGCGCTCGAAAGTTTGCAATCCCTTTAGAATATCGCATTAAATATGACCAAAAACATCGTCGGATTTTCACACGAGTCCTAAAAGTAGATAAAGAGGACAAATGAGATCAAAAATAATTATACATGGCCAGTCGCTTATTGAGGGAAATGATCGAGTATTACGTATCTGTGAGTAAACAACGTGAACATTTGCTTTCAGGATCTGGTGTGACCCCTTAGTGCAGCAATAACTGCTGCAACAACTAAACGCTTGTGGTAACCGTTGATCAGTCCTGCACGTCGCCTTGGAGGAATTTAAACCTGTTCCTCAGTACAGAACAGCTTCGACTCTGGGATGTTGTTGGGTTTCATCACATGAACCGCTACCTTCAGGTTCTTCCACAACATCTCTATTGGATTAAGGTCAGGACTTTGACTTGGCCATTCCAAAACATTAACTTTAACTTTAACCGTTCTTTGGTAGAACAACTTGTGTGCTCAAGGCTGTTATCGTGCTGCATGACCTACTTTCTCGTGAGATTCAGATCACGGACAGATGTTGTTAAAATTTTACTTATTCGTATACTTATACTGGTATACTTCAGTACTCATTGTTCCGTCTATGATGGAAAGCCGTCCTGGCCCAGATGAAGCAAAAGAGACCCAAACATCGAAACTACCACCACCATGTTTCACACGCTGGATGGCAGTGTTTTCCTTCCTCCAAACAGAACACTTCTCATCCATCCACAAAAAAATTTTCAGTAGCCTTCTGGCTTGTCCACGTGATCTTTAGCAAACTGCAGACGGGCAGCAATGCTCTGTTTGGAGAGGAGTGAATTTCTCCTTACAACACTGCCATGCACACCATTGTTGTCTCTCGATGGTGAACTCGTGAACATTAACATTAGCCAATGTGAGAGAGGCTTTTATTTGCTTAGAAGTTACCCAGCGTTCCTTTATGACCTCATGGACTATTACACGTCTTGCTCTTGGAGAGATCTTGGTTGGTCTCCACTCCTGGAGAGGCTTACAATGGTCTAGAATTTCCTCCATTCGTACACAATCTATCTGACTGTGGATCGGTGGAGCCCAAACTCTTTTAGAGATGGTTTTGTAACCTTTTCCATCCTGATGAGCATCAACAGCTCCTTTTCCGAGGTCCTCGGAAATCTCAGTCGTTCGTGCCATGACACACTTGTCCACAAACACGTGTTGCGAAGATCAGACTTTGACAGCACCCTGTTCTTTAAATAAAACACTCACTCACACCAGACGGTGTCATCTGATTTGTTTGAAAACACCTGACTCTAATTTCACCTTCAAATGAACTGCTAATCCCAGAGGTTCTGGAATATTGGATCATTTTCCTCAATAAATAAATGAACAAGTATAAAAATCTGTGTTCCATTTCTTTAATTGGGTTCTCTTTGTCTACCTTTAGGACATCTAATGCTGTTTGAGGTCGTATTTTTGTAGATATATAGAAAATTCGAAACGGTCGAGCGCCACTGTACAGCAATTTTGCAGACACGCTTATACGAAGCAACTTGCAGACATGCTTTTTAGTTTTCTCCAAATACACAATCATCATGCTCACAGAAATAGGTCATTGACAATTCAGGTCAAGTTTCGACGCCTGCTAGACCTAAAGGCTAAGCCGGGGTTAGAGATGAGGATTATTAATAGAAGTAACAATGCACAGAACTTCAAACAGAAATAGCCTCTACTGAGCGAACAGGAAGTCAGATATGAAGATGTGCGAACGCTCGACTGCGGCTGTTTCTGAACGCCCACTGAAGATAATCCACCTGCTATTCAGTGAGGCCAGACTAACCGGCAAGAACGCTGAATTGTTTTGTAATTATCCTCGCCGAACTTGTTCAACTGCTTATGATTTGCTGCTATGAGCAGGCGTGTCACACGCCGTCTTCTCTTCGCTTCAGATTTTCCACACTGACTGACCACATGACACACTTCTGGCTGGGACTTTTTTTTCCCCCCGCATGATACCAAAATTTGAACTTGAGATGTGTGTTGTAATCAGTTAGACCACTATTGACAATCTCAAAGACCTATAAAACCTCAAAGTGCTTAAAAAAAACCAAACAAACAAAAAAAATACCCAATACATACTTTTTTTTATCCATTTACAGCTACATTTGATGTTAATAAGTTAGAACCTGTTATAACAGCTATAAGCAGTTGTTCCCTCACCAGCTTTTCTTTTACCTTAATGCAACTTGTTACTAAGAAACGTATTAAAATTTGAGGACTTTCTCGTGTTAGAAAACTTACAACTTTACTGCTGACACTGGAGACTCCTTCCATAAATGTTAAGTGAATGCCTCCTTACAAAACCTTTATGTAAAGTGTATCATAGAAAAACAAATGGACAAAGGTGGCTTAGCGGTTAAGGCTCTGGGTTACTGATCGGACTGCCAAGCTGCCACTGTTGGGCCCTTGAGCAAGGCCCTTAACCCTCTCTGCTCCAGGGGGCGCTGTATCATGGCTGACCCTGCGCTCTGACCCCAACTTCCCACTACTGTATATGTGACCGATAAAGACTCATCATTAAATGTTGCTATAGAAACGATAACGTTACTACAAGCGCATAAACTGAAACCTTAACGAACAGTGCTGTACGATATATTGCTTGTTAATTAGTATTGTGATGTCGTCAGTGCAATACTAATATCGCAAGATAAGTTTTTGATCGACTGTAGCATCAGTGTGATCCAAGACCAATTCATTCGGGTGCAAACTAACGCAGGCCGATGTTCAAGCGTGACACACGGCGTGTTCTCCAGTTTGTTGAAATGCATTGCAAAGCATAGCATCATGTTGCAATATAATCATAACATGCAATTTTGGTCCACGTTGTGCAGCCACAAGCCACCAACATACAACGCAAGGTTTAGCAACACCGGACTACCAGGCAGCACTTTCGACTGAGCAGCACACTCTTGATTAAAAGGAACTTCAGCAGTACTCATTTTATACACTTCCCCATTAGCACCGGACGATATGATTAATACTGATCCCATGATAAAGATTTTACAGTATATATCAGTCGAGATCAACATATGTACAGGATTTTGAGATTTTTTTGTGATTGTAGAATCTGAAAATTTTGGTTAGGTTCTGACATTTGAATGATTCCCGCCCATGCTCACAAGGCTCCGCCCCCTGGATCTAAGGTACAGCGTCTATAAAATGACTTTTTTTTTGTGTGTTTTGTGGAGGGACATCCAAACACAAACAAGCATTCTGGACCGGAAGTCAATTTTCCAAATGGGCTTTCGCAGCATCTTAATAAATGTTTGCAGAGGCCATGGCTTTACCCAATTTTTTTTTTTTGTTGCTGTTTCTTAACAGCAACAAAGTAAGGGGGGAAAAAAAAACCCCACCCAAATATAGACGGAAATCTCCTGGCCTGGCATTTTTCTACACTTGAAGTGAAGGAACCTTCTCAATAGTGTCGTTAGGCTGCTTTTGAACAACCAGGTACTGACGATCACTGCCACAGGAAACTAAACTGCCACAAAAACGAAGCAGGCAGCCTGCATGACGTGACTTGGCAATGGCTACAGTGGGCAAAACCCCGATTCCACGTGCGACTCTGATGGTAATCGGTGGTTTACCAAGGGTTGCTCAAGCTGGGGGTATAATTTTAATTCTCTGAAGCAAGGAAGCAAAATTGGTATTGCATGAATATAATTGGGTCCGTCATCATCATCACCAACAGGACGCATGTTTTTCGAAAAGGTCGGCGAGTGGGTGGGGAGTTCCTATGACTCAACAGAAAGCTTCGTTTTGACACATCAGCAGGCTTCCTTTTCTTTTCCAGTCAATTAGGTCAGTGCTTTCCAATCCAGGATTCCCCAGATAGTCTGTCATTGCTCTATCGACGCTCGAACACATCCGAATTAAAGAAATGAAGAATCCTGAATAGCTGGAATGTTGAAATGCATTCCAAGCTGAGCCAAAATGCGGACCATCCAGATATGAGAGATGGGAAATATTGAGCTAGCTCATAATGGTTTTGACGCCCTAAAATTAACGTGCATTTGTTGACAATAACTAACCGAGGCGGTTGGTGTGATGCGGTCCAACATGAAGCCACGTTACTACCCTGAAATTTTTTCTCTTTCTTGGTGTTAACAAGATTAAAAATACACGGCTGGTTATGTTACTGAGAAACAAAGACTTTCCCATGGTGAAAAACCTACTGATTGTTCCAAAGCAGTGACTCTGGAGACTCCGCTAAAAAATAAACGCCCCCCCGCAGAAAGCTTGACTGGAGAGTTACTGTTACTGATCAATTTTCCAATAACAGAAGTGCTTCATTCCTTTTTTTTTTTTTACCCCACAGTATTCACAACTTTTTTTTTTTCCTTTTTTCGTTTAATAAAAGAATGACTTTTCATCCGTTTACAGTTACAGGCGAATGTTCCGGAACGTCCGACGCGGCAGAAAGCAGACCACTTACTTGATCTTCTTCCTTTCCTTGTTGTCGAACACATCGTTCAGGTTGACGGCTTTCTGGCCCAGAAATTTGTCCATCCCGACCAGAGACCTGTGCATCACGATGAGACACAGCTCATAAACCTCGGGGTTGCCCTCCACCAGCAGCCCTGGCAGCTCGAACGAAGCCTCTTCTTTCCACATGGGACTCAGCGTCTTCTCCGCCACCGACGTGGAGTATTTCTCCTTCCCGAGCTGGATGATCGTGTAGGCGTCGTTGGTGCCGTTCTTGCCCTTCGCCTGGAGCTCAGCGGCTTGAAGGACGGTCACTTGGACGTGCGTGGGGAACCATTTCTGTGACTGCTCGCCCAGTGACATTATGACGGACGGACGTGGGGTCTAATGATATTTAACGACTACTGTGGAAAACTTAGACGATCACGGGTTCATGGCTCGATCAGGGGTGGATCGTGAGAGTTCCATCGTTTAGAATAGTTGTGTGGGAAAAGCCAGACGTTACACTGGAAACAAAGTAAACAGGTCCAGTTTAATCTGCATGGCTCCTCACTTGGGCCATGGCATCAGAAGCATCTCCAACATAACACAAGCAACCAACCTGACAAAGAGAAACACAAGAAAGCCACAAATCATGATCAATACCATTTGATAATAACGTATTTAATAATACACACCGGAAATGGATTTTGCTATGGAAACTGCTTCCCATGAGTGATCTCTACTCCCCTGTCAATACATCAATACAGCACTGGAATCGCGATTCTTTCCCTTTAAATCATCATTTCTACACTGCGGACATACCTGGCACGATACTATTTACCTCGCGTCCTTTCCTTCAATTTAAACTCGTGTTCTCCACGCCGCAGAACCGTTTCATCTGTCCCACAATTCAACTTACAGCCAGATAACGAGACAGTCCGAATCACAAGGCGTTATTATTTCCCCCACCCATATTCCTTCAAGTCCCGCCTTCTGCTCTGGGATTGGCTAGACGCATCCCCGGCCTCTAGCACTACGATACGCTAACAGTTCGTCGCGAGAAAGAATTGTCCAATCAGAGCACTGTGACTAGGCAAAGGTGTAGCGCGGAAAGCGGAATCGATCCGAATACAGGTAGGGATATTAAAACGACGCCGCCAATCGGTGCTGTTCAACTTCCTGGTTCCGCATTTCCTTCCGTGTCGTCACGAGCCAGAGTTCAAACTCCTCCTCCGTTGCCGTGGAAACTGCTGGTCTTCTCGCCTGGAACCAAATCGATGGATTTCTGTGTCTATTTATTATTTATCATTCTATCATATATATATATATGTGTGTGTATACATATATATATATATATATATATATATATATATATATATATATATATATATATATATATATATATATATATATATATATAGTTTCAGTTTCATTCTGATGTATTTGCAAAATTACAGTTTGTGTTTGAGAGTGATATTTATAGTGAATCGTTCATTAAATAAATAAATAAACAAACAAACATCATAATGATAATGAATGAACAAAGAAGAATATACAGAATGAACGAATATAGTTTTATAGACAAGTTCGGGGTTAGTTAAGTGTTCAAAGAAAAGGGGGGTCTTTAGCCGTGTTTTGAAGATCGTGACGGATTCAGCTTGGAGGTCCATTGAAGCTCATTCCATCACTGACGGACAGTCAGGCTGAAGGTTCTGGAAAGGAAGGTCCAGGCGCCGGTTGTTAAGCGATCACCAGTTACGCGAGAGAACATAAACCTCAAAGAGAGTGTTGCGGTAGCTGGCTGCTGTTCCAGACGAGGTCTCGTAGGTAAGCATCAAGGCCTTGGATTAGATGTGGACGGCTACAGGAAGCCATCGGAGCGAGATGACGAGGGGTGTGACATGGGTTCTTTTGGGCTGGTTGAAGACAAGACATCAGCTGAAGTGGTTTGCTGGAGCGAGCTGGCAGGGAGGCCCGGGAATATTGCCTATCTGACTAACTAACATTTAAACAAAGACACCTTTTCATACGTGCATTTAAAAACAAAACGACAACTTTACTTCAAAAGTATTGGCATCCGTCCAGTTAATATGTGGAGTAACAGCACTGGACGTGTAGAGGATCTCGGTCAAGAAGTACCACATGTGGACGGCGCTTTTCATTTCAGACCACCGGTTTTCAATGAACTTCAAATCCAGAGACCGATACCGGCATTTGCAAAAAAAATATATATATTTTTATTTCGTTTCCGTTGACCGTTTCTTGAGTCGTTTGTTTTTCAAGTCAGCATGTTGTTGGAAGCCCTCTCCGTGGCCAAGGCTTAACCTCCTGGCAGAGGCAGCCATGTGGCACACGTCAATTTATTTATAAAAGATAACGCGACAACAGGAACTCGATTTGTTGATGTTCCGTAGCATTACATGTATCTAACTATAAATGGCTAAAAAGTGATATCCCATTCTTAAATAAATAAATATTGCAATTGCTGTGATTTAAGAGCGATAAAACAGATATAAGGGGGAAAAAAAATCAACGTCGGGGTAGTAACAGGAACTCCACGTCATCACATGATTATTTTCCCAGAACAGCACACCCCTAATGTTTTAATGCTTATATTAAATACCTGGCACGGCTTGTGATTGCTGCTTGACATTGCACATCACACACACACACACACACACACACACACACACACACACACACACACACACACACAGGTCAGTGGATGTAGTGACTGCTGTTGACAGAATCTCATGTTCAGCTCAAGTGGGGACACTGAAGTGCAGATAAGTGCTTCATTTGAATAGGCATATAGACATACACACACATACGACACGCAGCATCTCGACACGTCCACGTTAACCAAACACACATGCTCTCCCATTTTCTTTCGTTCCGCCATGACGTGTGTACATGCCAGAGTCAGAGGCACGAGCTCGGCCCATCCATCACGTGTAGATTATAACTCTTATCTGGAGTGTATCTCCGCAAGAAAATGGCTTCGGCGCCGTGAAATACGAGGTCATATAAAATCTGTTTCGGACAGTTTAAAACGAGGAGGAGCCGTCCACCGCGCCATTTTGAGTCAAAGCCTCGTCTCGTGCACCGCCGAACAGCTGGAGGAACGTCTGCGTGGAGAAAAAAAAAAAAAAGAAAGAGCAAGAGCCTTTTATGAGATATGGACAAGCATGATGAATGATACCAGGCGGGAAAAGGAGCACGTCGCTGGTGCGGGGTTGTTACGTGGTTGACGTGTATGTCTACATTTAAGATTACGTTCACTCCACTGGAGGACGCTTTAATCCAGAAAGACCAATCCAAATCCAATCCAAATCCAATCCAAGCGCTGGAGAATATCTTTGCAGTTCTTCATTTGGTTAAAGAACAACCCACACCCACAACCAACAACCAACCATTAACAATTGTTTCGTGTTTTTTTTTTTGTTTTTTTTTTTTTTTTTTTTTTATTTTTGAAGAACCACCCCACGCCCCACGCCCCCCCCAAAAAAAAACGCAATCGTTTCCACCCACAAATAATTTTTTTTAATCCGCCAAATTTTTATTTTTACATTTTTATTATTTTTTGTTTTTGGTTGCTTCCATTTTTTTGTTTTTTTCTCAACTGTTTTAAAGTTTTACATGGAATCCGTTGAAAAAGTAGAATTTTTTCATTTTCCTTTGGAGAAAAGTATAGCATGACGCTAAGAACAACATCAGGGACAAAGTGACAGTGAAAATGAGTGAGTCAGGTGACATTGATGCTGTGAGCAGCCATGTTGATTTGACGTCACTTGCTGAACTTGCTGAGAGTTTCTGCATTTCCAGGTCGGGACGAGGGCGGGGGTTGTATGTCTCTTGTGTTTTTCCTAGCTGGAGATTTGGAATTCCAAAGTGATGAATTTTAAGCGAAAGCGGCGTATGTCGTCATCAGCATTTCCGCCTACAAACCTTGGGGGCGGGGCTTAAGAGGCTTATGGGGAAACTGTACCTCCTGTTATTGGAGACTCCTTCCAAAAGTGGTACATAAACGTCTTCTTATAGGAAACCTCATGATATCAACGACTTTTATTTTTGTTTATTATTAGACATTCGTTACTTGCTAGCTTTGTAGCTCGAGTACAAGATAGTATGTTTTGGCTGCTTGACTGGATTTTGCATACGAGGAAGATTGTGTACATTGAATTTTTCACCAGCTTCTTATCGGTCTTGCGTTACTCAGACAGAAACTTGACCCCAGCACAAACTGCACACGGGGTCACGACCTTTATCCCTAATTTGACAATTTGTCAAACATTTTCATGTACGACCTTTTGAAATAGTTAAAGTTAATGTGCTTCTCGGCCCCTGGAGCGGGATAAAAAAAACCCACATTCCAGCCTCACCTGCTCCTTTTTCATTGTTCCCCGCCAATGTGTGAGTGTATAAAGCCACGGAATCATATCTAACGTACAGCTGAAGTCCACTTTCCAAAGGAATGATGTCGGATCCTCATAAAGTGTCCAGTATACGACAGGAACCCGTGCGGCTGCAACATCCTCGCTCGCACACCTGGTTCTGCTTTACATCGGTTCCTTCCAAACTACACAGGTTGTATTACATTTATTAAACACTTTTATGCATCTCTGGCTGCAAGCTTGGCCCATCTGTTAGCACGGGACAATATATCCGCCGTCCAAGCGCGCAGCGAGAGTGTGGCGCAGAGATGTGGGATACAGCCGTAACGTCCCGGGGCCGTGAGATTGATTTAAGAGGCGGTGCTTTTTAGCCGTTTAGATCTCAGATGAAAATGTAATTAAAAAAAGGGGGGGGTATGGGGATAAGGAAGAAGAAGAAGAAGAAGAAGAAGAAGAAGGAGAAGAAGAAGAAGGAGGAGGAGGAGGAGGAGGAGGGAAGAACACAAATCACACAGAGTTCAGGCTGGGTGGAATGCACAGGCCTCGCTGATATATGGAGCTGCAGATGTGCGAGTGGCTCCTGAAAGGTGAGTCATCTGGAGCACAAGTTTGATGTTTTATTTGAATATTACTTAACCCACATGTTCTGATCAGTACTTAGCAACGAATGTATCACTGACCAAGACAGTCTCCTTAGCTAACACGGCAATAGAATTGTAAAATATATTCCAATATAACAGCGTGTAAACTTTGTTTATGGATGTAGGTACGAATTCCTTCACCTGCTTGAGGATCCTCCTGATGGCAGGTGTGTGTGTTGTGTGTGTGTGTGTGTGTGTGTGTGTGTACAGGTGCGAGTCTAAACTAAAATCCCATTTTGCACCACATCTCTGCAATAAAGAGAAAAGTTTATAAGCTGAGCACATAACCATTCAGACCTCATCCCAATGTAAAATCGGACTCCCCATAAACAGAGGGCCAAAACTTTTGCTTGGTTCCGATCAGACTTGATTTAGTTCCTCGTTAGATGTCTTTTTGTGTTACAGTGCCTTGCATAAATATTCACCCCCTTGAATTGTGGCTATTTATGTTGCAAATGAGTAAATACGTACGCAAAGGACTGTGTATTAAGTTTCTACTTACAAGTACAATTGAATTTTATTGCAAATTATTCAAAACGACAAATCAAATACGTTCAAATATGTTCACGCTGGCCATAATCTTGACAAGGATATCTTTTTCACATCATTTTTTCCCCCCCGTCTTTGTTTTGTTACATTTTTGAACGAAAGCACAAGGGAGAAATGTTTCATTTTATCAGTTGAAATAATAAATACAACCTGAATCACTCATTTTTCTTCAGTAATGTGACATATTTATCAGCGAAAAAGGATATCCAGTCCCGGCATATTATCTACGACTGGAATGGAGGTGAAACAAGGAGATATTACTAGTTGATGTTCTTTCCCTCGCTCACAAAAAAACCTGAAACTGGGAATGCACACTGGGCATCTGACCTGTAACCTCTCCATCATTTCTATCATTAGTGTTTGTTTTGACTGCATGAACAGACAGTAAAACAAGCTTTAACAAGCCATAACATTACAACCACCTGCCTAAGATTGTGTAGGTCTCCCTTATGCGACACAACAGCTCTGACTCGTCGAGGCACGGACTCTACGAGACCTCTGAAGGTGTGCTGTGGTGTCTGGAACTAAGATGTTAACAGCAAATCCTTTAAGTCCGGTAAGTTGCAAGGTGGGGCCTCCGTGGATCGGACTGGTTCGTCCGGCACATCCTACAGACGCTCGATCGGATGGAGATCTGAGGAATCTGGAGGCCGAGTCAACACCTTGTACTCTTTGTCATGTCACTCAAACCGTTCCTGAACAATTTTTGCAGCGTGACAGGGCGCATTATCCTTCTGAAAGATGTCACCGCTGTTAGGGAATACCGTTGTCATACTCGGTTTGCAGGTGCTACGTCTCAAAGTTACATCTACATGAATTCCAGGACCCAAGATTTTCCAGCAGAACATCACACAGCCCAGAGCATCACACTGCCTCCGCCAGTTTACCTTCTTCCCATAGTGCATCCTGGTGCCATGTCTTTCCCAGGTAAGCGACGAACTGTTTTCGAGATGCTCTGAACCAGTCGTCTAGCCTTCACAATTTAGCCTCGGTCAAATTCGCTCAGATCCTTGCAACCATTATTTCCTCATCTTCGAGAACTGACTGTTCACTTGCTGCTTAATGTATCCCACCCCCTGACAGGTGCCATTGTAATGAGATAATCAATGTTATTCACTTCACCTGTCCGTGGTTTTAATGATATGGCTGATGTGTGTCTACTATGCATACTAGCTGTACATACTGTATGCTATACATGCTATAGAAATCTGTCAATCATTCATTCATTCATTCATTCATCTACCGCTACCACTTTATCCTGGCCAGGGTCGTTGTGGATATGTTCCCAGTCCCAGGAGCATGGTTGATACTAATGAAAAATTCCCGTTCCGTTACAGCATTCAGTTAAACGGAGAGGTTTTGAGTGCATGAAATCACACTGTGTCCTAACCCACGCGAGTCTGAGGCAGAACTTCACAGAAAAGCTTTTCTTCAGTGAAACAGGCTTCCAAAACATGTCAGCAACCTCATAACTGAAGCAACTACGATGAAAAAAAAAAAAAAAAAGTCCATAATGATATCGAACAAGCAACGACTGTGCAAAGCCGTGCATTTTACCCGATTACTGTACTCGGAATTAAAATCACCTAAAAAAAAAGAAAAAAGAAATAAAAATTGAGCCCATTATGAGAAGACAGAATCAACCTGATGACAGCCAGTCCACAGCATGGAGGACACAGGGGACTCGGCTGCTAATTTAATGTGCTGTAAATTGCCTGCAGACGGCTCGAATTAATGCAACATCTGAGCGCTGCCAAAGTGGGTGTATCTCATTTGCCGTGATTGCATGTGTTGGCTCTATAATTGCCCGGATTGGTCATGCAGTTTGTGGATCCAGCTGTTTTAATCACTCTCATTTGTTTAATTTTGTTTGTCCTATCCTACGCCTGCGTGTGTCCTCACTGGCATACAGAGCAGCAGTGAGGCCGCGGACCCACTTCGTCGCTCGCTAGTGAGAGTTCAGACCGGAAGATGAACATTTAAGTCTCATGAGTTATGATTATTTGACGAGCTAGCGCCATTAGCCTCACAGATCCTCACAGAGCAAAACTAACCAAGCAAACGCCACACACCAAACATGCCCTTGCTGATTGACTATTTTAGGGTTAAGTTGTAAATTGCGCAATTGATGATAAATGAATTCATATTAGATCTTGGCTGGAGGAAACAAGACCATGACACCATGAGGTCTTGGAAATAACGACTGTCAAGTCTTGTTAGAACCCATCTTGAGAGATTTCTATAAGCTGAAAAGATTTCATTTCCAAAGTAGATCTGTTGATGACCACAAATCGGCCTACCAGAAACCCCTGGTTGGTACTTGGAGCTTGGTGCTTCATCGTGGATCACATAAAGCTGAATCCCAGCAAGACTGAACTGCTGGATGGTATTTCTGGATAATTATGCCTAATAGCCTATGCTTTATTCTCATTCGCTCTTTCGATGACTTCTTGATTTTTCTTTCTGAAAACTTGGTGTAGTACTGGACGACCAGGTATCATCACCGTGACTCAGTCTTGCAAGTTTCCTTGTACAACATCAGGAGGATGTATAGTAAGGAGGTGTTTGTTGACTCTTTCGTCATCACGAAATGGTTGAGACCTGACTATTGTGACTCGTGCCGCATTCATGCCATGTCGAAATTTCCGTAATTACTAGATGACAAACCCGGACGTTCGACTGTGAGCTTGCCTACATGCCGAAACGAATCCGTGCGAGATGATGTTGTTGACATCGATAGACAATGGATGCCACAGTACAATAAGTAACAGCCTGTGCTAGCTACATTAAACTGTACTGTAGGTCCTTCGTTTATTCTCAGATCACGCCTGCATTATTAAGACACTAATAATAGTCAAGTGTACGAATTATTACACGGAAATATTACGGGATAACTACTTAACTACGTTTTTAATGCTGAAGCTGATGCCATTTTGAGTGTTTCAGGTGGTACACGTCGGAGATGTCAGAAAATGGTGTAATGATGAGTTCTACGAGGACGTGAACGCTTTTTACAAGTCGTTAATTATGACATGGCGTGAACACAGCTTTGGTCATTCAAAACATCCAAAAAAAAGACTAAATTTATTCTTGTATTGATCAAAATTGGGGTTTTCTGCCAATAACATACTTTGACGCAATTTCACCAAAATGACATGAAAATAGCTTATTTACTCTTTAATCTTAGGCTGTCAGGGTTGCAGCGTGGTAAAAACAGTCAGTATGCATGAAAAAAAAATGTCCAGAAAGAAATCTTCAAATGCAATTTTCAAACCCCCATGTCAAAATGTCACCATTATATAATATACACAGCCTGCTTTCCATCCTTTTATTAAAATAAGATACGGTGTTATCTACAACCAGCCACAAGACACAAGTCTCCTGAAGCCCACATCTCATTTTTATAGTCTGTGTACGAGTCCAGACCCGTGCGCGTTTTATCTCGGTGCGTCACTGAGTAGTTTGCTTGTGCCACATGTTGAGATGCTGAAAGATTGACAGCATTGAGCTGAACTCTTCCTTTGGAGGGGAGGGGGAGAGAGACAGGACAGGTGTCTCCGTGCGCAGTTTAAAGGAAATCTCTGTCTATCTCAGCATGTGAGAAGGGAAAGACCAACATGTGTGTGCCCTACGGTCTTCTCTCTCTCTCTCTCTCTCTCTCTCGCTTCATTTCTGTGTCTGTAACTGTTCAGTGGAGGTATGCAGTGTTCAGATGCATGCTAATGTGCCCAGAGGAAAAGAAAAAAGAGAAAGAAAAGATCCGGGAATGAACGAATGAATGAAAGCAGAGGAGAGATGGCTTTAATGCTCTTGTGATCAAGGACAGCATCAAGGACCTAGAAATGAAAAAGGAACCATTATAGGTTCATGGATACTGATTACATACTAATGTGACATGGGCAGCAGTAAAGCTGAGGTTTAAAGGCCTACTGATGGAGCGTTTTGCTTTTTTCAGGAAAAAGTGTTAGTTGGAGTGTGTTTTGCACTGAAACGTGACACACAGTAACAATAAGAACCCTCTTGCCAATCGTAGCTAGAATCAGCTGACTAACTAACCTACTTTCCTGTCTAGGTTAGATGTCTTATTATTAGTAGGAATAAAAAGAATATACACAAATGTGCAATTTGGAAACAATCCCATTTCCTCCTGTTATACACTTTGTGAAAGTTCAACTACATAAAGTTCCTTCCTTATAAAAGGTCTGGATAAGATAAGTAAATCAACGTGCACCATGCTTCACCAACACAACTGTGAAGCACGGTGGTGGCAGCATGATGTTGAGCGTTACCGCTAGCTCGGACTAATCCCCTCTTTACCCAGTCACTGACTTTTCTAGGCAGGGTCATGGTTGTGCTGTTGTGTACTAATGGGTTTAATGGTGTTTATCGTTTTGGATCATTTTTTGTAACCTTGCCTCAAATGATAGAGAAACTTCACGCCTGGATTTGTTACGCCCCTTAGTCCTTGTCTCCTGGTGTCTGTTTAGGAATGTTCTCTAATACAGGGGTTCCCAAACTTTTCCAGGGCAAGGCCTCCCAAATGTCATTAACATTTGACCGAGGCCCCCCTTTTGCAAGATATCTTTAAAACACATAAAAAATACAGACATCTGAATATATCCCCCCCTTTTTAAATTTTTTTATTAATAAGTACATCTTACATCTTTACATTACATTACATTAGGAATTGATTGTGTGTGTGTGTGTGTGTGTGTGTGTGTGTGTGTGTGTGTGTGTGTGTGTGTGTGTGAAGTGAGAAAGAGAAAACATACTAGTGGGAGGGATGGGCTTGGTGGCTCAGACCGGGTGCCCCCTGGTGGGCCCCAAGAGGGTTGTGGCCCCCACTTTGAAAACCACTGCTCTAACAAACTCCAGGTAAAGGCCTTGTGAAGGTGACTAGTTGTACCAGAACTAATTTGGGGGTTATATATACTCATATATATACTTATATATATATATATATATACGTTAATGTTTTGTAATTGTAAACAATTATGCAGTGTATATTGTTTTTGCGCGGCATATAATCTCAAATAAGTCCATTTCAGTTATACTACAGAATGTAGGAAAGTTCAATGGTGGGGGGTGGGGTGGGGTGGAGGGGGTTGGGGGGGAATACTTATGCAAGGCACTGTAGCGTTTAATGCTATGAATACATTACACACATACATTTGAAGCGGTTATATTTTGCACGTGACTGGCAGCAACAAATTCGTGATGGTTCAAAAACCACTCGACTGTGCACGGGTTTTTTTTTTTCCGCCATATGTCCTGCTGGAGGATTTCCCCCCAGTTGAAAAGCCTGATATAGACCAGTACACCCTCGCTGAGTGGCAGTTGGGACGGCGAAATCAAACCAAAAGACAACTCTCCTCAGCTGTCTGCTCTTATTTTTAAAATAGCTCATCAGCATATGTCTCTGACTTGATCTGTTTTTTTATACTGTCTCATTTGCTGATATGATTTTTGGGCTCCGGTGATGAACACACAAATGCAAAGAGATCCCTTTTATCACACTCGACTTAAACGGCTTACGTGTCAGGAACTCAGACGTGCCACCATATCACACTCGATGGCAGGATGAAGCTGCGTGACAAAGATCTGCGAGCGTTTGGAGCACAGGATTTGGCAGAATCTACTCAACAGCACTAGTTTAATTGGGTTAAATCGCGGTGTTGGCTTGAGAAGATTCCCGCAGCCGATGGCATTCAGCAAGAGCAGGGAGGGTTTCACTCTTACAACCCACACGTCACCCCCCTACCCAAGCCTGGACTTCCACGGAAACAGACGAGCCTGATTTTACTGCACACTTTACAGGCTACAACATTCCACTGGAATTTTACAATGTATAATTTGTGTCTTGGCTGCGCAGACCGTCTTAAATATACTCGTTTTTTTATGGACTGGTGCCCTCTAGCATCTCTGCATACCAGCAGTATCACCCACAGCTTTGGAGAGTCTTCAGTTTCTATATCTTGTTCGTCAAAGCCTTAAATAAAGCCACGTGAATATACAATTACATTAAGGCCTCGGCATTTCGTAAACATACTATTCGTAGGCCTTAAAAGTCATGAAAGGGCGACGCATCGCCTTAATAATTTACGGATTATTGGGCGCCAAGCTTTACTTTAAATAGCATCTTGTCCCAGAGATATAGATATACACGATCCTATATAAAAAAAAAACATAACAAAAGACATTTCATCAGATTAAATGAAAAAACCGTGGTCGTTTTGTATTTTTATTTATCTTTGACTTTTTGATTGTCATTCTGCAACAGGTTTGTGTGTCATCATTTTACAATTTATGGAAGGAGCCTCCAGTGTTAGTGGCAACAGGACACATTGCATTGTAAAAGGTAAATGGTCCGCATTTTTTATCCAAAACGCTTTACACTGTGTCTCACTCACCCATTCACTCACACACTCACACGCCAATGCTAGTAGAGCTGCCACGCAGGACGCTAACTTGCTATCGGGAGCAACTTGGGGTTCAGTGTCTTGCCCAAGGACACTTCGGCATGTGGAGTCACGTGGGCCGGGAATCGAACCCTACGCCAACTCTACGATTAATGGACAACCCACTCTACCACCTGATCCACAGCCGCCCCTGTGTGGTTACCGGGTAACAGGAAAAGCTGTGTTTTTGTCTTGTTGGCTGGTGAGAGAATGACTGTTTACAGCTGCTATAGCGTAAGAGATAACAGAAACTAAATTATAATGGACGTCCGACGCTGTGAACGCTGTGAAATGTAAATATAAAGAGATATACTGTGTTTTGTTCTTTGATAATTAAAATAAAATGTAATTGGTGGTAAATTGCTGTGGTGTAAGAGGAATCAAAGTACTTCAAGATGAGCTGTTCAATGAAAAAAAAAAAAAACAACATCAATCGTACAATAAAAATTTGAAATGAAACAGGGCAAGAAATAAAAACAGGCTCAGAGCTGAGAGATGTTCACGTGCTGCTTGTGGAATTTTGTATTTTTTTTTTCTCCAGATTAGGATGAAAATATGCATTTAGACTCAATGTGATATTTAAGAAAGAAAGAAAGAAAGAAATGCATAGCGATGTTCAGTCCAACTGTGTGAATATTTCTGTATTTATTTATTTATTTATTTATTTTTTGTGGTCACTAAAGATCATCTCCCACTTGGCACGAGCAATCCCATAATAACTAAGATACCGCCCGAGCCCAAACTATATTTATGTTCGTTGCCATGGTGATAGTCCGACACGCTTCCAAACATGTCACGTGAAACGTATTTACGCACCCAAGCTGTATATATATAATCTCAGCTGATAAACTAGCAAGCTTTTGAAAAGTCAACTAATGACAGCAGGCCACACACACACACACACACACACACACACACACACATTAAATACACAAATGCGTAGAATGTCATTTTAAAAATTGATATTTAGTTCATACGTTTATCTTTATATATCTTATTTGTTTGTCCGCTTCCACCCACTCTCAGAGCGACGACACACCCAAACTAATTTCAGAAATTTCTAATCAACGTGTCATTTATTTCATGTTATTCTAATGTTGTCTTTCTTCCTCGGGGTGTGGTTATTATTCCCCTGTACACAGGCTGAAGTGAGGAATGAAGTGGCCCCACAATGCCATTTCCGAGCGTTTTCCGCCGGTGTATTTGCATACCGGCGACAGTCTTAAGCTGTATTACATGCCAGGGGAAAGTGTTGGAGGAAAAGCGGCTATACATCCAAAGTGATGAAGTGTTTAAAAATGTGTGAGAAGCAGACTCATGGCAGCGCGCGCTGTGGGATCATTAAGTCAGCTCGGCTTCAAAGTGCAAACGCAGGCCTGAGAAAGCCTATTACCAGCCACGGCAAAGCTGAACACTCCACTAAACGCCGCGCTGCTTTCATGTCTCCTTTCACCGATAACGCCATATCCGTTTAAGATGTAAACAGCTCCTATTGAGCGAATAAATTAAATAAACACGCCGCATAAATATAAACAGACGTTCCTGGAGGTAATCACATAAACAGAGAATAGACACCCACATGGAAAGCTGTGAGGAATAGCTGACAGACGACGGGCTTCTGTTGCTTTATTTATTTTTAAAAAATTATATAAATCTTAAACTAGTTGCAAATATTCATAAACAAACGTGAGCAAAAGGTGCACCGGTTGCTCATAGAGACAACGCACAAACAGTGATAAGTTTCCTGTTATATAGGTTGTCAAATGGTCAAATTGTTCATAGCTCATAGTTGATTTCTTTATTATTTCATTTCAGAAAATATTCCATTTCGCATGTTGAGGTTTAGCAGTGTGTGTGTGTGTGTGTGTGTGTGTGTGTTTACAAGAGAGAATAAAAAAGGAGCAAATGATTGTTTTAAAGCTGCAGTAACAGGAACGTCCACATTTTATGTAACTCTAAATGGATAAAAAGTACATGTAGTCCATTAAAAAATGTAAAACTGCACAAAATAAATGAATTTTATTTATATATATATATATATATATATATATATATATATATATATATATATATATATATATATATATATATATATATATATATATATATATATATATATATATATATATATATATATATATATATATATATATATATATATATATATATATATATATATATATATATATATATATATATATAGATATATATATATAGATATATATATTGATCGTGATAGCTTGGGATTTTATTATTATTATTTTTAAATTTATTCTGTTTTTTTTACTTATTTAAATATATATTTTACTTTTACAAATATACATGTTATGCTGCTGTATCTGAGTAGATTATAAATGGTCTTCACTTTTATTCGATTGTATCTCCATTGATTGTATTTTCTACTGATGCACAACTTGTTTTTTTTTTTTTTGGAAAACCGACGCAAATCCAATATCTACACACAGTATATCACACACCCTTGTGCATCACAGATACCCAGCTTTATAGCTATTAGCATCTCTCCTGATGTGTCTCCCCGCTCTGTTTTACACGTTATCACCTACAGCTGTGTGAATCCGAAAAACCTAAACCCTGAATGAAGCGGGGGGGCTAATAGGATGATGTCTGTCCATCCGAATCATATCATGGAAATGTTAAACGTGAACACTGTCAGTGGCAGGTTTCTTGCGTTATTATAAACGACAGAGCGATACGCATCGTATTGGCAGCGTTTAGCTAAACTGATGACCTTTATGAGCACCGGGTGCCAAAGTTCACGAGCCTGGGGCTCGACGTGCTTCCTCACAGGGGTGTGCTGGGCTGATAAGAGTCGACTCAACCTTCTTTTCACATCACACACACACACACACACAAACACAAACACACACACACACACACACACACACAAACACAAACACATGCTTATATTAGGTGTGTGCAGTCCTCTTTTGCTGGAACCATGTATAGTATATAAATAATATACAGTATAAATGATTGTAAATGAATGACTCAAATGAATGGAATGAAGTCAGTTAATGTTTTTCCCCACCAACTGTAACAAAATACACCTGTGTTAATGAATAAATTGCCAATTCATGATTAAATATCAGTCCATAAGTAATGAACTACTCTCTGGGGTATGGAACTTTTCCCGTTTCTGACTTTTCCCAACGAGCCACCATAGACACATTAATTAAGCAATAACCGTTGATGAATTTCCCTTACTGAATTTATAGTAGATGTGAAATGATTAAATTGGTCGAAACAGTCTAAAATTAAATCTGTAAAAGGATTTCTTTTTGCTCTGGTTGATTACTAGTGTTGTTTCTGAATTGTTTGGATCAGATATTCTTCCTCCTTTTCAGGGTCACGGGGAACCTGGAGCCTATCCCAGGGAGCATCGGGCACGAGGCAGGGTACACCCTGGACAGGGTGCCAGTCCATCACAGGGCACAATCACATACACATTCATACACTATGGACAATTTAGACACACCAATCAGCCTACCATGCATGTCTTTGGACTGGTGGAGGAAACCGGAGAACCCGGAGAGCATGCAAACTCCGCACACACATGGACTCGAACTCCGGACCCTGTAGGTGTGA
Organism: Ameiurus melas; assembly: GCA_012411365.1. Classification (NCBI taxonomy): domain Eukaryota; kingdom Metazoa; phylum Chordata; class Actinopteri; order Siluriformes; family Ictaluridae; genus Ameiurus; species Ameiurus melas. The sequence goes on along the minus strand of CM022755.1, from coordinate 3,509,143 downwards.
GGTGAACGTGCTAACCACTAAGCCACCATGCGCCTGTGGATTGGATATTAAATATTTAAATATGAAAGGAAAAGCTGCTTGGGATGCTCCACAGAATCCCTTTTTCCAAGAGTGCACTATTAATAAAGACAATGTAGACAAACTCCATTAGCGTTACGATCTATGGAGACGGTTCCGCGATCAGGTCCTATGCAATGACACGTCATGGTTACATCGTCGCATTCGTAAACATGACGTGTAAAGTAAAGCTACAAGAGATTTTAAACATTAGAGTTTAGCGAAGTTTCAGATCAAACTAAATCTACAAAGTAAGCGCTTACAGAACCCAATGGTGCCTGGTCAAGCCCACTATAATTCCACTTCCTATTTATTTAATTTTTTTGTATGCATTAGCGTGCAAATCCATTTAACGTCTCAAGCTCATTGCGCTGAACAAACATTTAAAACGGGTCGTTGCTGAAAACAGAGCGAGGCGTTGTTCTTCTGCTGCTCTTCAGCCCCGCAAGACATTACGACTATTAGCACTATAGCAGTAAAAGTCCACTCGGTGCAGGTGTCCCAGGGGCCGGAGCACCGAGGGGTCAGAGAGCCGGTGCTTTGCTTTACTGTCACCATCACTCTTCTACCAGACGTGTTGGGGGGGGGGGTGCGCTCGGTCCTATCTGAGCAGAGGAACCCAAATGCGCTTACCAGATGTTCCTGCTGATGGATCTGTGCTCTGGATTATGCGCTTTGCCTCTTGCACTCTTGTCGTGGAGGCAGTTTGTAACCTCGACAGATGGGAAGTGACATCGCATGATGTCGTGGAAAACGTCGAACGCGGCCTAATTGTAATCACGTGCTATGTATTTTGGTCTCATGGCTACGCAAAAGGGCATCTGGGATCTTGTAAAATGCGATATTGTCGAGGTATTTTTTGACAAAAGGTTATGCAGATGACATTACACTCCTTGGACATTTTTGACTGACAAAGTGACCTTTAACGGCATACAGGGGGGAAATAAAGAGATAAAAAGCATCCAAATGTAACAGATTTATTCGTATTAAATGCTGTGTTGGAATATATTACTCAACAGCGCTCATTTTATAATAGATAAATAATATACACACACACACACACAAAACAACAAACGATGGCAGAGTTTTTTCCACAGATTCCTCAGGGTGTGTGAATGTGAACGCGAACGCGAACGCGAGAACGGTAGAGCACTAAGTCAACAGTGCTTAAGGTCACATGTTGACAGAATCCACTTGAATTACTTTCAAACTTTCAGCGCGCACTGTCAAGGCAATTCAGAGCGTACGCCTCGGTGTGTAAACGCTTCACGTGGCGGCTTTGTGAATAGAAAAGGCAGGGAACATTGAATATTTGAATATTTGACTAATCATTTAATTATTCCACCCACTCGGCGAACGGATTAGAGCGATCCCGACAGTGAACGTACGGTACTGTAGCGCAGAACCACTTACGGGCGTGAAAGACAAAAAAGTGATATATACATTAAAGCGAGCACTTGGCTGAGTGGTGCAGCGGGTCGACGCTGAACGGCTAATCCGTGCGACGTGTAGGCGGCGTGATTAACGTTCCTACAGCTGACACTCGGCTGAAAAAAAGAAAGAAAGAAAAAGAAAAAGAGAGAAAGAAGAAGAAGACAAATTGCTTTGAAACTGTGAACACTGCAGGCATGTGAAACTATGAAACTATGAATAATTGGCAGAGAATGATGTGCTAGCTCGGATTAGCAACTTAAAATGCAGTTTATGACTAATTGTGTTAAGTGAAAATAAACTGGCACTTTTGTTCCCGGGATAATTAGGCTTTTAATGTTTGCTGGAGTGATTGGGGTTCTTTTTTCAAGTAAGCCCTCTAGCTTTCCCAAAGGGAAGTGAGGACTGTGTGCATATGTATATATATATATATATATATATATATATATATGTGTGTGTGTGTGTGTGTGAGTAAAGAGGAGGCTAGAGGAAGATAGTTGAAGGACTTCTATTAGTGTGTAACTCTTTGTAGTGAATAATAAGCCGTGTACGCTTTCAATTTGTTCGTCGCGTCGCTTTTTGAGACTCAAAGCAGGAAAATTTCAATGCAGTTGACAGAAATGTGAAGGATTTTGCCATATTTGCAGATTTTATATATTGTTGTATTGACTAGAAATACTCACACTAGCTCCTAGCCTTGGTTAATAGTGTCGCTGGTTAGTTAGATGTACATTGGTTAATATTTTTCCATGTAAGAAAACATTCATTGGGAAATAATTTCGAGTAACAGTGATGAGAATTTTAGTGTAAATTTAGCAACGGTTACGTTACGTCAGCTAGCAGCCGTTAACGATTTGCTTAAAATTTCTTGTTGTTGTTGTTTTTAAAACGGAATAATTTACCTTCGGTCTAACAGGGTTTTACTTTCAAACCTCGTCAGTCAGTGAGAATGCGAGAACGTACTTTTCCGTGGGCTTCAGGAATTTTTGGATGATGCAACTTCCTGTCGAACATGTGACTCGTGGAAGGTTCCAAACATTTCAAAGTGCTGAACGTGTTCAGCTAAATTTCTGACTAAAATGTACTTCAGTTTTTTCTTCTTCCGCAAACCGATGACATTGAATGATTATATTTGAAGGTAAAGTTACATGATAGTAATTCACGCTATGCCTTGGACAATTCTAGACTTTTCTGTACATGACCTGAAATGACCAAACTTAAAACTTCATCTCAAATCTGGATATATATTGCTCAACATACTGTACGTTTATAATTCTTGAGTCTGATTGGTCAGATAGTCGGACAGGTTCCGGCTGCAAATCACATCTGCATCTATCTATCTATCTATCTATCTATCTATCTATCTATCTATCTATCTATATATATATATATATATATATATATATATATATATATATATATATATATATATATGTGTGTGTATTTTACAGTAGTATGTATGGACGCTCATAATAAAGAGATTTAAAAAATGCATTGTTATGTAACGTAGAAAACAGTACAGAGAATATATATATATATACGGAAGGAGTTCTCAGTGTAGTAAGAGTTAGCTAGTATTCCCTCATTGGAAAGTTTTCAGGACAGAGGAGTTTTTCTGGTTTCTAGGAAACATGACGTGTTTTTTCATTTATTTCTTTTTTTTTTTAGCCTTAATCACCTTATAAGAGAGGAAAAAAGAGAGAGGCTGGTGGGGGAAGAGCTGTTTATAGCTTTTAAAGGAACTAATTTGTCTCTGGGACGCGCGACAATAAATATAACAGTGCATTAAAAAGCACCATGTGGAATTGCTACGGTATTAGAGGAATAGCACACCTTGGAAAATATACATCAGGGTGGTAGGTCCTTATTGTGAATCGACCTGGTCACCTTTTCACAACCATGGCGTCGTCCTGGACCGAGTTTCTCTCGGTTCCTCTTTATCTCTCGGCTCCCGTCGTGGTGCCAGGCCACGGGGGTAATTGGAATCAGTTATTCAAAACATCTCTAAATGTGATTTAAATGGCGAGGATTTATTAGCATAGAAGGAAACCATTAAAACCCAGCCCGGGAGAGGGGAATTCCGCTTTGGGAGAAGAGTTGCAGGGGGTTGGGAGGCTCGACGAGAGTGATGGAGGGAAGGGAAGAGAAGGGGAGGAGAGGAGAGAGAGAAAGCAAGGGGGAGAAGAGAAAGCAATTATTGGATGTAAAGGCCATGACCAGAGCTCCCGCCGTCACTGAGAAATCAAATCTGTCAGCAATTAGGAGGATCTCGGGGGGCCGGACAGGCCTCGCCGCTGGACAATAGCAGTGCTGAGACAGAGGAGAGGAGAAAAGGGCCCGGGGCAATTATAAGAGATGATAGAGTAGCTTTATTTATCCAAACAGCAGGTTACTCTCACATTCGACCCCTTTTGTCACTTGTTGCGCCTCTGAATGGAGCGCCACTTCAACCGATCGGTGTTCCACCCTACCCGTATTGTCCGAGCAGCTAGTTCCTGAAGTGGGCATGCTTTTCAGCAAAGCTTGATCTCATTCTCCCGCCCTCGCCCTCAAGAGCCGATCTCTGTGCTTTACATCTGAAGCTATTTATTAGAAAAAGAAGAAGGGATGGCGTGGGAGGGGAGGTGAGGGGACCGGGGGTGCCCACTTTTCCGACATGTACTCAGTATCAAAGGGCATTGGCTCTTTGAATGGGTCAAAAGGTCCTCGTCGGAGAACAGAGGATGAGGAAAAGGATTAGAGGTCAGGAGCGTTTAGTCTTCAGATAGGTGGCACTGCAGAAGAGTTACACCATGACGTGATGCGATGCGGCTAAGCTTCGTCGTTGTTGGGTTTTTTGTTGTTTTTTTTTCTTCAAATCTGAGTGGACGTCTCGAGACGGCTTTTAATTCATATATTTTTTTAGATCGTTGCCGTATTGATGTATACGATTCATTTCCCACTTCATTATCCCCTGTAGCGGGCGCGGTGAAAGTGCCGGCAAACGTTTTGTGACGACGTGAGCGTTTGAATGCACCTCTTGAAGAGTTTGTAACTCTTGACCAGGTCTTTTTGTGAACTTAATTAGTTCTCTAACCACCGAATTTGTAGCCACGTCCGCAAGGAACCGACATGTTTGTGGTGCGTTTCTAATTCTAATGAGCTGAAGCGCACGATGAATACATCCCTATAGCCTTTCGAAAAGCTGGAAGAATCTACTCATTTCCATTCCAATGGATATTATTTTATTCAATTTATCTGGAATAACTTCATGACTTACAAAGTATGCACGTCATTTCGCGTTCAACTTATTTCCAGGCGTCTCAGACTGATGATATCGATTAATTGTACAATTACATGCAGTGCATTTGTAATGAAATCAAAGAATTTTAAAAGAAAAGAAAAGAAAAAAAAATGGCGCCGACGCCGATGCTGACAGTAATAAAAGATGTGGTTCATTAACAAAATGCTGACAAGTGTATAAAAAACAATTAAAGAGAATAAAACTTTTAATTATTCTTGCTTCTCATTTAAAAAAAAATATATATTATTGAGATAGACAGACTTTAAAAAAAAATAATATAACAACATAACATAACATATCGATTTATCGTTCGAAGTTCTTCAGGCGTCTGGTAATTCTTTTTCATCTAAAGCACACTAACGAAGAAGGAACTTTCTTTTCTTTTGACAGCATGTTGAAAAGGAATTAAAAAGTTGGGTCCCGGATAAAGTTTAGAAAACGATGCGCACAGACCAAAGAGCCGGAATAAGGCCCTTAGGGCTTAAATAACATTTGGGTTCATTTTTAAAAATAAGTTGGCATATTTGGAACTTCTTGCTCATGTAATAATTTGCACTGGACACTGTAGAGTATGTTGTACTTATAATTAAAACCCTCAGCAACACAATACAAATCAGGAACTGTGATTAGAATTGACACTGAATCTGTGTTTATTAGGGTTTATTAACCAAGCAGTAAATAATAACCTGGGAACAGGATAGAGAGGTAGATATGGTGTGGACGTTCTGCTTCCGTATTATATTTATATTCAAATTAAAGTTGGTTGTATTTTTATTTATTTATTTACTTACGATAAAATGTAGTAAGATGAAAATAAAACTTACATCTGAAAACAGGAATAGAAAGATTGTCTCTCATTGTCTCTCTCTCTCTCTCTCTCTCACACACACACACACACACACACACACACACAATGAGTTACCATTTTTTTTAGGTATCTGAATTTAGTATCTAAGTCTATTTTATAAAATACCTGACTAGTTATTAAATGTATGACGTATAAGAATATGCATGTATTATATTATATTATATTATATTATATTATATTATATTATATTATATTATATTATATTATATTATATTATATTATATTATATTATATTATATTATATTATATTATATTATATTATATTATATTATATTATGTACTCATATATGATGTAGTATATAACAATCAAGATTAAAGAGCGATCATTTTTACAGACAGAAATGAAATCTAGTTCAGGAATCGATTTAAGTCCCATTTTTAAGTCTTCATTTAATCCACGGTTATTCTACGCCCAATCTGTTTCTTTGAAAGAGAAACACCGACGCTATTTTGCTGTCGCGTCACTAACCCAGCGATTATTTCTCGACGAGCTCTTTCTGACAACGTTACAGAACTGTGAACTTCATTTCCCTTCGCAGACGGACTCACGTGTGGCGAGAGCCGCGTTAAAACACGCGGAATGTCCGATGGGGCCACATGAGTCTTCAAATGAGGACCAGATGTTTTCGAAAAATGAAATCCAATAAATTATTTTTCGCTTGATTATCAGGCCCCATCTTGGAACTGGGGAAAAAAAAAAGGCACCAGGACATCACTCATGGTGCTAAAGCGATATTTTCCAGAGATTACAGGCCTACATATTTTCTAAAGGGTGCCACTTTTAATGTGGTTTTGCAGACTGGACCCACAGTAAAGGCACTAATAAAGTCAAAGAGAACACGGCTGCGTGCTTCAGGCCGGGCACGGAGACATAGGGCCATTTCTCACACATACCAACATGTGCTTTCTGGCCACCGCACGGCATCCTGGGCCAGAACGGGCATCCTCGCCCGCTTCGCTACGCCCAATTCAGCTTTATGAGCACACAATGAAGTGATTTAGAGTCTTTTAAATTGGCCCTTATGATCCAAAGGTATTAGTTCCCTGTTACATAGGATGAAAAACGGAAGATTTATTTTCAGTGATGTGAACAGCATGCAAGAGGTTTCAAAATGCTGAAGAAGAAGAAGAAAAAACCCCCGAACAAACAGCTAAATGCAGGATAAATCGGTAAATAAGGAATAAATAAATAAATAATAAAGGCACGCTCTGGTTAATAAATCAGGCGTAATTTTCAGGTTTAGAATGATTGACGTGGTGTATAGCGTGAGTCTTGCGGAAGTGCTTTGACAGCTTCAACAAACTGAATCAGGGCCAGTCTGAGTGACAGGAGCAAGACTCGAACGCCCCAATACCCCCTTTCTGCTATTACTCTGAGAGAGAGAGAGAGAGAGAGAGAGAGAGAGAGAGAGTTGTATGATGTATGATGTGTTTTGTTTTTGTTATTTAATATACTTCAACTGCATATGTCCAATTTACACACATAATGTCCTTTGACTTTGTACATATGAGCAAAAAAGTGCGTCTTCTTAAATTTTTTTTTATTTTTTTTGTGTATATTTATATATATATGTGCATGCACATAAAATAATATGTTTATAGAACAATATTAATAGTGAAAAAAATATATTCTAGGGCAAATTGCACCTGGTGTCATAAAAAAAAAAAAAAAAAAAAAAAAAAAAAAAAAAAAAAAAAAAAAAAAAAAAAAAAAAAAAAAAAAAAAAAAAATAAAAAAAAAACCAAAAAAAAAAAAAAAAAAAAAAAATTTTTCTATATATATTTTAAAAAAAAAAAAAAAAAAAAATTTAAATAATCCACGCCAGGCGTTTGTGGTTTTTGGAAAAAAAAGAAAGAAGGGGTGTGTATGAAGAACACCAAGAACACCACACCGGCAGAGAAGCACGGTGGTGGGAGCGTCGTGCTATGGGAGCGCTTCTCTGCAAACTCGGGCATTACATGTCGTCGAGCGAAGGAACGATGCACCGGGACATATTAGCAAATATTAACAAACGACTCATTCTGGTCATGTGTGGTTTCTGAAAACGTATTTTTTAAAAACATTGTTTATGCTTCTGAATACATACTCTTTTTTTTTGGTTTGGTTTATGAGTACAAAGCCAAAAGACACGATGTGTGTAAGTTTAAAGTGAATATATAAACAAGAAATATATGAAATAACACAAACAGTACGGTCTAAATACTTATTTCTCCTCAGTCTGTATTATTACCAGTCCCGACACACACACACACACACACACACACACACACACACACACACATATGTGTATATATATATCTATATATATATATACACAGGAAAGCATTGTAAAGCGTGTAGCAGTGAGGATGCAATAAAAGGGGGGAAAAGAATATCAGAGGTGGGTACAGGTGGCAGAGGCCCCTTTCTCACCCTGTCCACAGGTGTTTATTAGCACATAGGAGCTGCCATATGTCCCAGCATGCACCACAGCCTGAGGACATCTAATCAGCCTTCACCCACAATCATCTGCAACCCCAGCAGCCTGTTTCTCTCTCTCTCTCTCTCTCTCTCTCTGTTTAACGTGGGGGCATTTTGCAAATGTTTTCTCTGTTTTCTCCCTTCAACAGTTCCATTTTTTCCCTCTTCAGAGAGATGAGAGGAAGAGCTGGAGAGTAAGAGAGAGAAAAAGAGAGATAGCGTAACACACTCCTCTTACAAACGATTTAAAGCTCTGATACGCCGATATATTCACGGTGAATGTGTTTGTAACAGATCTCACACAGCTTTCTTTTCCTCCTCTCAGAGTGTGTTTCGCACCTGGTCGGCTAAAGAGAAAGGCATTGTCATTTAAAGAGCATACCCCACACACACACACACACACACACACACACACACAGAGTAGGGAAGGGCCTACAGGGGTATTCCAGGGCAGCGGCGTTTGAAGTGGGCATATGGGCCGCTGCATTTGCATTTATTGCCCTTCAGATTACGCACGTTAACTCACGCTAAACACCTCGCTCGGTTAAGGCTAATTTGATGAGGTCACGCTGTGACCCCGTGACCCCCCGCAGTGTACCTCCGCCCCATGTCCTGTAAGTGAAAGCAGCTGGGTAGGAGGATAAGCAAGAGTGGTACACACATACACACCAAAACACATATATAAACACACACACACACACACACACACACACACACACACACACACACACACACACACACACACACACACACACACACTGTCCTCCTTGGATTCCTTTTAATATTAATGCATATATAGGCAAGGTGAGTTTATAGCACAAATTAAAGACACCGGTGCATTCAAAGAAACCACACACACACACACACACACACACCGTTGATCGCAGATATATGAAACTACATTGCCACATGCTGGTGCTCCCTCTACTTGCTGTAAAATAATAATAATAATAATAATAATAATAATAATAATAATAATAATAATAATAATAATAATAATAATAATAATAATAATCTGTGAATATTTGTGTAAAATTTTATTTTTTTAAAGTTACAAGCATGACTGACTACTGAGTAGCACCATTTATTAGCTAGGAAATATAGGCTATTTAAAAAAAATAATTTTATGTACTTATCAGCAAAAAAAATTAGCTGTATTAGGGGGAAATATATATATATATATATATATATTCTTGCTGCCAAACATAATTCATAATTGAATAAGAATGTACAGGTCCTGGATTTAAATAGTAGGACTATTTATTCATTTATTTATTTAAATTCAGAATTGTAAAACAAAATGGTTAAAACCTCATTTCCTTGTTTAACTGACAAAAATATCATATCCCCGAAAACTTTAAATTGCTATGATACACAATGTGTAGCACAATATTATATATATATATATATATATATATATACGTTTAATGAGGCTTTAATGTTTACAAAACATAAAATGAAGAGAAGGAAATTCAACTCGGCAATACTTTTTAAAAAAATAACCTTTTAATTCGAGTTATTAAAAATGTATAAAAATATATATCGATAATTCATGTAATCTCATTAAAAGCTATTGTGACATTATTTATCCTGATATAGATATAGATATTTCCCAGCTGTTGCGCATATCCTCTCAGAGCTCAGCACACACTCACTTTTCTATTCAACCCTCATCCCATATTCAGTCACAGATGCACTTGAAACTCATACACTCATTATATTTGTATTCACAATATCCAAAATTCCAGTACACACTCATATAAACACAACACACACACACACGTACACACTCACACACGCACACACACATTACATGAAAGCTGCTCTCATGCTATTTGAGTGAAGGCTTTGAGGGCTATGTAGTGAGTGAAGCTCTCCATTGAGGCGGCCCAGACTGAAGAGCTTGGTTTAGCTAACCTCCAAGGCCACGGCAGCCTCTGGAGAGCCTCTCTGCAGTCAAAAGCAGGGGGGAGAAAGCAGTCCTCCTTTAAAGACGCCCCCTCGGCCTTTTGATCAGCTCGCAGGTTACAGTCGGAAACCGAGGCCTTTTTTGATGCAAAGTAGTCGCTCGTCCAAAGCTGTTCGCCCCCGAAAAACATCTCTCTCGGCGATGGGGTTCGCTCTCGGCCTGGGAAAAACTACACAAGCCAAGGACTGAGGAAAGAGTGCACTTTCCCAAAGTGCTGAAAAGCAGCTTTGGTCCAGGTGTAGTGAGAAGCAGAGCGCTAAAAAACGTCTTCCTGCCTCGCTGGCCGAGAGACTGTGTGTTAGAGGGAAGATCATCAAGGACAAAGGGTAAACGTGTTCAACCAAACCAAACAGAAATGAGGTGTGGACTGTAAATTGGATATATTTTATAATAATTTATTAATAATTCAATGAAAAGTTAAAACCAACATTAAAATGATGGTGAATTTTTTTTTCTCCCACAGATCCCTTTGTCAATGTTGCATATTAGCAAATTAACCAAACTAAATGTGAGCAATAAACAAAAGAATTAAAAACTTAATGGAGTGTGCCGTTCTATGGAAAATGGTCAATAACGGGTTGGGTATGATGCGAAAACATGGTTGCTGTTACCGCCTGGAAGTTTATTTTCCAATAACAGCATGTTCTCGAGTCTTAAAGCGCAGAAATTCGCCATTAACAGTTTGATCAGAAAACTTCGCCATACAATTACACACTGAAAAAATTCTGTTTAGCACCATACAAGTGGAGCTGTGTAATAAAAACAAATGAATCAACAAATTCTGACCAATCAGAATTGAGCATTCAACAGCAGTGTAGTATAATAGGATGCTGTAATCATACCAGTGAATACATTGTGGATGCAGTGAAGGGAAATTGAAGTATTCTTGCTTAGCAACTCATTAATCTGCTGTGATTTGCAAGTTTTCATTGTTTTTCAAATGGAAAGTGCATGGACATTCCAAACACCCAAAAACAAAAAAAAACCCTCAACAAAACATCTGCTTTGTGCCATTATTCCCTTTCAGTTCCACATTACTCAGGCCCATTATTCACTTTTGCTAATATTACCTAACTGTCTTTGGATGGAACACTGAGTTACGTGGCACGTTGCCCGTTCTGGTGAAGTTACTGAGTGCTGTGTGGGTGTGCTGGCTCTCCCGAAGTGTTTAATTACCCACTGCGCTGGAGAACGTGCTGATGGAGATTGTGGAGAGGAAGAGGAGGAGCCAAAACTTCACTCACGCTCAAGGTCATGCGCTGCCACAATGGCACCGCTAATCCTCGCTCTTTTCAGCCACAAGTTGAGCCAGTCGATCTCAGGAAGAGGGTGTTGGGGGGCAAGTCTCCTCTTCCTCACCTCCTCAGGCTGGATAATCTACCAATTAGCAGCAATTGTGGTTGGGGGGTTTTAATATGCTGTTCTGTAGGATTTTTTTTTTATTATTATTATATAAAAAGACCATTTAATTTTCCCTCTCTCTGGCAGAATTGTGATTATCCCACTCTCTCTGGTTTTTCCCATTTTAAAATAAAAGAGCCCAGGGCTTAATTTGGCATTAAGGGACGTCGGATATGGACTGCCGGTCGAGAGATTGTCAAGCCGAGATGCCGAGAAATGAGTGAGAGAGAATGACTGAAAGGAGAAAATCATTTTAAAACAGGGCTAGTGTGAAGGACTTGTTCGAACAGGCCCAGTGCTTGCCAATGTAGCATAGTAGCAGAACATTTGCGATTGTGTTTCGAGAACGTCGTCCTGACGTCCATCTGGCCTCCTGTAGGACACTGGATCATTGAGCTAAGATTAAACCGAACGTAATAATGGGAGTATTGCAACTAATCCACATATTGTCAAAGAATACAAGACTACTATGCAGGCGAGAATCCAGATAGAAAGGTAATATGTTGAAAAACAACAACAGGAAGTAGACTTGATGACAAATTCATACGAATTTGCACTTGTATGGATTGGCCAGCTTAGCTTTCCTTTATATTTCATTTGTCTAAGATCCATTGAGATCACTCTAAATTGTTACTTTTAATTTCCTTTGAATATGGTTCCTCTAAAGAGTTCCTTCTTCTGGCTAGTCTGGGTCGGTATTCGGCAGACGTCCTTATCCAGAACGACTTACATTCGTATCGTTTATATAACTGAGCAGTGGAAGGTTAAGGGCCGCCCTCAGGTGCCCAGCAATGGCAGTGATGGGATTTGAACTCACAACCTTCCAATCAGCAGTCCAACATCTCAACCACTGAGCTACCACTGCAACATTAACCAAACTGAATTCCTACCATACTAAGATCGATTGGAATCCAATCCAGCGTGTGTTCCTGGAGTTCTGGATGCACAGCAATCCTGACTGAAGATGAATGCATTTTTACAAACATGCAGGAAATCAAGTTAGCCTGGCATCGCATGCCCTGTGCCCTCTTAGAAAACTTTCTAATCCCGGTATTCAATCTGAAGACCGCATTGTTGAGTCATGTGACCTCCATGGGTCATCTTCTATGAGCTAGCATTATAATAGGCAAACAATAAATACACGTACGTTGCACTGCATGTCCCAATCTAAGTCTAAGTCTTTACTCAAGAGTCGATGCAGAAAATAGGAAGTGTTATAATAGATAATTAGAAGCTAGGATACTGAAGCAGGCTTAGATCTCAGAGAAGGACATCTCATGAGCCCCGAGGTTGAAGATCTGCATCGATATAAAGTTTAACACTAGGCCAACATGACCTAAAGTGTTCAGCAAGGCTTCAATAAGTAGTTTCAAGACACCAATAGAAGTAGCATCCATATTGTCCGTGTCTAACTACAGACCAAGCTTGGTTTCTGTTTAGCGTCAGACCTTTAATCGCTTGCTCCAAACCCGTCATTCATTTTTATTTCATGTCACCTTTCTTTCACACTTACTCCTCGCTTCACTTATTTAAACAGCAAAAACAGGTGGAGCCCCGTATCACCTTCTGCTCCTACTGGCCCCGTAGGGAAAGTTGTTCATTTCTAAAGTTACAGGTACTTTATCTGCTGAGCCTCACGCTAGCGCTTGAGACAGACAGCTCTTAGCTAACACCTCCGCAATTACAGGCACTAAAATGATAATAATTAGTCGACTATGTGGGAATTTCCGTAGGGGAAACCTAGCTGCCTGTGAATGCTACCTTATAATTTGCTATGAAAGGTTTGGACGATGTTTGTAAAGTGTGTGCAGGTGAGAGTGTGGCACTGAAATGCCCGCCTTATTCGTGTACGGTACAGTATATAATAACCACAGTTGGGCAATGCATCGGTAGCAATAGAACCCAATGATTTTTTTGGGTGGGCAACATGGCAACAACATGGCAACATGGGCAACATGGCAACAACATGTTGCCATGTTGTTTTTATTCGCATCTGAAAGATCAAAACACACAGTTGCTCTACAGCAGGGCCGGCCCGTCCAAAACAGGCGGTCGCCTGGGGCCCCGACTTTCCAGCCGGGCCCAACCGACTGCGAGGATTTCCCGAACGTGTACCTCATTAAATAGCACACAAATCACAAAAACGGTGAGGAGTAAAAGGATGAGCGCTAAATAAGATGAAAAATGACAACAATAACAAAAAAAACCCACATAAAATAAACCGAAAATACACCGTATCACAGTAATTTGCATAACTGATTCACACAGAGATGAACTGAGGAGAACTCTGTACTGTAGAAGTACTGTAGTTATTCAGAAGTACTGTAATTATTCATATCCACGGGATTCCACGCTTTGCTCCAAAATGCTCTTTGCTCATGTTCGACAGAAATGTGGCGACTTTAGTCTTTGGCGCTGCTTACTCTGTATGTATACGTAGTACTAGGCGTAAGCATGTAAAAGTACAATACATGACAGAAAAGGCATTCTGTAAAAAAAAAAAAAAAAAACAACCCCAAAAAACAAATCTCATTATTCTTGGTTGGAAAGCTCCCAATATTCTCACGATTATGGTAAAAGCGACTTGGCTGAGTGATTAGTATTTCATAACACCATAACGTCTCATCACAATGTTGTTTGAGTGTTACACACTTAGAATTACACCTTTGATTATATGCTTTATTTGTTAAATGGGACTTTATTTATGTACTAACTCGGGGTTATGTGGTGAATACTTGAGATCCACGATGGCCCAGGAGCGCTTCATTTAACTGGACTCGCTGTTCTGAGTGTACGTGATGAAACATGTCAGAGAGTATCACACGATGAGGTGATTGACGACTTTACAGCAAAGACGTCGCACAAAGTAAAAATCTAAAGAAGAGACGAAGAGATCTAGAAGAGATCTGTAGCCTTTCTGATCAGATCGGTTGTCTGTTGTCTTATATTTGATATTTTATTTATATTTAATTGAGGTGTGTTTTATGTGTATTTATTTGTCGAGTTCCAATATAATTGAATTTACTTGTTTAAATATTTGTATTTTTTTATATATATATATACATATAGTTCCGATACAGTTGTTTTGTTATCACGCCGAACATGTTGCATCTATACTTACAGTAAATATGGGAAATGTTATTATTATGTGCTCTTCACTTGTCAAATTCTGGTGTTACGATGGTTTTTACATCAGTGTGGCCCGTATTCGCGATCTCGCTTGGGCCCCACGATGCCTCGGGCCGGCCCTGCCCTACAGTTCGTATTCACCGAGCTGCTCGGATGTACTGTACATCGCATTCTGAAAATGTCTTCTCAACCGCATCAGAGAGTAGCACACCCTTATTTTCCTGGCGGAATTAGAAAATTAAATTAGAACTTTCTCTCAAAATAAAAACGATGCTTACTGGCCTGAAATGCAAATTGAAATTCAAGCGCTCATGCGCTTTTACATGAAATATTTTGTTGCCCTCTTGCGCATTAATTACACTTCCGTAATATGCTGATGATGTGCTAACCAAGCCCAACTGAACAATGGACCTCATTTCAATATCTTAATGGGAAAAGAAACCATCGTCGAGTGTGGCGGCGAGAGAACGGATCCCATTTGCTATAGTCCCTTTGAAGTCGACTGTCCAGACCGAGCAGGCCCGAGGCGGCCTTCAGAAAAGTTCCTCCACTCGTGTTCACATTGCTTTCAGGAAGCTTCCAATTCCCTGGATTTCAGCAGCCAAATACAAGCTTTAGCATTTCAAAAAGCTCGTTTTTATTTTGTTTATGTATTCCAAATAGTTTAAATGCTACTAGGCTAAAAGATCAAGTGGGAAATTTGCTTTAGAGCAACTGATCAGAAATCGAAGAACCTGCTGCCGAAATCCGACTCAATTAAACGGTGCTTTATATAAAAGTTCACTCGACTTAAGTCATTTCCAGCATGAACGATCGCTATGACACCGTGCTGTTTAATTCTCGATTCATTCCTTACTTAACAAACCATAAACCTTAGCAACTTCAGAACTTCACCCGCATTTAAGAACGACATTAAATATAACCTAATACAAACCCGTCTGATCCGATCATTCCTGGGATTGTTTTTAATCCGTAAACCAAGCGAACCATGGCTTCGTTTCGACTTTGGATCATATCCAAACCTGTGAGACTGGAATCATCTAGCTACGCAGTGGTGCTATGTTTGTCTCAGGGAGCTAAAAGGTAGCCAAAGGTGGGGTTAGAGGTCGCCATTCGTGCTTGCCTTTATAGTGCTAATTCAGAGTCAAGCTGTAGGGCCTGAAGGCCTTGACCACAGCTGGCTCACTCCGCGCCTCCGTGTGTGTGTGTATCCTGCTGAGGCAAAAACAATCCGCTGGCTGTTCTCTCTAAACTGCTGGGTGACCTTGCCCTTGGGCCATGTTGGCTAAGGCAGCTGTCCTTTACCCACAATCCTTTCCTGCAGGTGCACGTAGTAGGGGGGCGGCGGAGGGAAACTTTCACATGTTTGTTTACGTCCCAGTGAAAACCGCGAGGGGATCGGGCCTGCCTCTGTTCCAATCTCCACAATCTGACCTAGGCTCTGAAAACAACGCTCTGATCCCCTTTTCCAGTGGCTAACCCCTTCTCAATAGGGTTCATCTCCAGGTCCTGATTTCAATAAAGCAGCGAAAGAAGGAGTGCACACTTCGGTGAAGGTTTATCCACCGGCTGGAATGTCAACTCGAGGGCTTTGAATGAACATCTTGCTCAAGCTGTGCTCGCATTCCTAATCAGGGGTTCAAGATCAAGTTTTGATTTCATGATCTATCAAAAACTAATCTCAGATACAGACTTATTCAAAAACACACTATTAAAACTGAGATCTTTCTTTTTTAACCCCTTCAACTCCTTGGAACTATTGACAAGACTAGAATTACACTCCTCATGGTTCCTTAAGGGTTCCTCAAGGGTTCCTTTGAATAGTTAAAGGTTCTTAGCTTGCTCAAATGGGTTTACTCAGAAGGCTCGTTGATATGGAAATATTGATGTTAGGTTCTACATGAACAGTACAACTAGAGTGTTTTAAGGTTCTCCCAGTGGGACAAACCAAAGAAACCTTTGGGTTCCCAGTTTGGGAGAAACGAAACAAACCTTCAACGAATCTTAGAGACATGTTGGCATTCTAGAAAGAACATATTGTAATAACGAGCAAGGAACATTCTAGCAATTAGTTTCGTTGAAGGTAATGAGTAGTTTATAGCGGTTACGGAATAATATGGGTGAAGTAATTTGGTTTAAGATGAATAACAACAATAAGGAAAGACAGGGACACTTTTAAGACACTCGTTTCATTTTCATAAAACAAGACTGGTGAGTGAACTCAGACTTTGTGGAATAACACGACGAATCATCAAGCTACCCTCGTTTTGGTCACAAGTCGTGCGAATGCCACCATTCTGTCGAAGCGCGAGAGATCCGTGAAAGACACGAGAGCCATTCTCTCGCTTTTTTCTCCACTTCCTCCATTTAGTTTGGATAAACACTACCAACCTGGAGTCCACCTGCTTTGGGGTGCTTGAGAAATTGACTTTTCCTGAAAAGTTCCCCGACCTTTGACATAGTGACGGTGGCGTCCTGTGTGGCCGGCCGCCATTTAACCCCCTAATTGTTACAAGGCAGCTTCTGGCACTTCGCTTCCGGAAATCGTTCTTACACAATCAAATAAACGCACAAGCGCAGGATTCTCCATGGTTTTGGTTTGACCTTGGAGGAGAATCTCTGACCAGACTTGACCCAAATATGTCAAAAAGTACATACAAAATATGCTGACACTCTCAGATTCCTCGATGAGGCTAAATTGAGATGGCTAAAGAGTTCTTCGGTTTGAGATTCTGAGAAAGCTTCTTTCCCTGTCGGAGAGCGCTACAGGTAGAACCCATTCAGTAATCCAGAATTTATCTAAAGAACCTTCGAGGAACCCTTTATCTAACAGCGTACAGACCTGGTGTGCAACAACGTGCTGTGATCTGATCAGTCGAAACATCTGGTCAGGAACGTTATATATCTTAACAGTGATATAGACTTTACTTTACTTTACCTCGACATCCACTTTTCTTTTCTTTCACACGTTCCCTTTTGCACAAAGAACCAGCGCTTTCATCTGCGCACGAATTTCTACACTCGTCATTTATTACGCCGTTCGCTGGGATCTTAAACGACCTGGAAGGAAGTTGTAGATCAGTTGCTAGAGTCGGTCCGTCTGTGCTGATGATTTGCGGATGCGTTATTAGCTTACGGCGCTCCATGGTTTTTCCCCCCTGGAGGACTTTACACTTTGTTTTTCTTTTTTTGCTCTCTTGTTTTCCTTTTCTCTTCTCTTCACCGCCGTGACGAGGCCCTCTTGTAGAACTGGGTTTCCTGCTATATATTATTTCACCACTGAAAACGTTATTGTACAAATACAGAACGCAAATACATTTCAGTGATGGATTTGGCCAAATACAGGCTAGAGGTGTTAATGGCTTTTTTTTCCTGATTGTGTGCTTCCTGGATCCTAGTGTTAAAAAAATTAAAAAAATCAGCACGGGATTTGACAAAGCATATGTCTCTCTCTCTCTCTCTCTCTCTCTCTCTCTCTCTTATGTATAGGAGGAAAAATGCTTAGTCAAAAATTTAACCCAGACGCACACAAAAATGGGACACAGGTTTCTTAGTAGACAGATCTGGAGACAGTTCTTCAGTCTACGCAGGTTGGAATGGCTATTTTCATGGGAAGTGTGATCAACTAATTAAACAGCAACACAAAAATCTCTCAAAGATTGAACGGATGAAAATCTATTACTTATCAAATGATTCTATCTTGATTATCTACGTAGTATTATTTATATGAAGATATGATTATGAGCATTAAAAAAAAAAAAAAAACTATTTTGGTATGCATTCATAGATTATTTATATAAATAATTAGACAGTTAATATTCACTCTGTGACATCTCTTTACCTTATTTGAAAATATTTAAAACATTTTAAGTAATTGCCCCCCCATTGCATCCTTCGGCCTGGATCTTTTACCTACCAGGCCCAGACGGAACACAAGTCTCACATTACACATAACTCAGTGATGGATTTCTGGAAATATAGGCGGTTGTGTTTAACGTCTTTCCCTTCACTTGTGTTAAAGCATCAGCAGCTTCATGAGTGTGTGTGTGTGTGTGTGTGTTTTCTCCCACATATTAATGAAGTGACTTGTCTGTAAGCAATGTTGTTACTGTATGTGGCATCTTATATGACTGAGTGCATTTTCTCTGCACTTTTGCCTTGCGCCCTTTTCTCAGACCTGAATTAGATGGCAAGAGAGAGAGAGAGAGAGAGAGAGAGAGAGAGAGAGAGAGAGAGAGAGAAGCCACACTTAGCTTGACTAACCACAGTCCTCCAGATGAGAAGGGACTCCTGCAGGCCAGATTAAAGAGGAGGTAAAATTATATTTCTGTCCTTTCACTTTGTTTCTCACTCTCGCTTTTTCCCCCCTCGTCTTTCCAACCTGACACCCCGGGCCCTGTCCCCTCGCTCTTTCTCACACGCTCTCTCACACTCTTTCTCGCCATTCTCGACCTTAAACTCAGGTGTTATCTTTCAAGCGGGGGGTCTCAGAAGGCTTAGGGATTCGGTGATGCAATGAACGACGGCCAGACTCCGAGCACGAGTTTAAAGTGGAGGCGCATTCGGCTGGAGAGAAACTTCTAAAGAGCCTCCAAGGTCAGACCGTGTGGGAACGGAACGAGAAAGAAGCCGGAGAGCGTATCAAAGGCCGCTCGCTTTTTTCTTTCCAGCCCCCCTCCCTTCCTCATCAAGGCCACATTCGAACTTTCTTTGAGTGAACGCTATCATGGGCGCACGCTATCACATGTCCTCTCAGTGCTGATGGAAGCCCGGTAATGTATATCAGACATAATTGGGGTCTTAAAAGCATTTATGTCCATGTCCTGTATTTTTTTCCCCATTTGCTTTGGGAAAGTCTGGGATAAATAGATGTAAATGTTTTCTACTGGACTGGATTTGATAATCATATACCGTGTGTGTGTGTAAGGGGGGGGATCCTCTTGTAGAATTTACAAATAAATAATAAATGTGCTCAGAATTTATTGTATGTCTTCTCTTTTTGTTACCTTTAAAAAAAAAAAAAAAAAAGAATGAATAAAATGAAAACTTTAAGGGACGAACAGTTCCACTTTTATTTTCTGATATTGCAAAAATATTATTAGGTAAAAGGATTTCAATATTTTATGCTCACATGCTTTACATTTAATTCTTTAATTAATACCATATCAAGACAAACGACAACAAGGGAAGAATTTCTCCCCAATTCAAGAATATCATTATTGCTTTATAATACGATGTAATTGATAATCTAATGACAAATTTCATGTACGGATTTATTATTTACTACAGAATTGTTTACTATGGTAGCATTTCATATATTTCTGTTATAACATATACAATATCTAACTCTATGATGTGAAACCTTCTTATCCCACTGACAAATAATCCCCAGTGAAATAATCCCCAGTGTGTGTGTGTGTGTGTGTGTGTGTGTGTGTTTGTTTCACGTCCATACAAATTCCAAGAATAAAATAAAAGAATAAAATAAAAATAAAACCAAAAAATTGTTAAACAAAGAAAAATATAGAAATTTTGCTTGGAACAATTTCTTTTATTTGTATGCTAGCTTATTTATTTATTTGTAAATGAATTTGTATATATGCATTGATTTATTTGTTATATATTTATGTATTAAGACTTATTATTATGTAATTATTATTATGATATATATATATATATATATATATATATATATATATATATATATATATATATATATAAATTTGAATAAGCACATGTTAAACTTTGTAATTGTTTAAAAAAAGTTCATATTTTTCTTGGAATAACAACAATTGAAACTAAAACAAATGAGATTTTAATTTCCTCGGAATTTTAAAATGAATATAAATGTACCATATTACCATAAATAGAAATGAAAAAATAAATGTTGCCATAAATTTTGATTTTATTTATTTTGTATTTTAAAAAAATAATTATAAATAAATTATATGTCCTACGTTAGAAGCAGGCACACATTAAGATGGATTTTTAGTGAAATGACTTTACACTTCGCTGATGCCACGATGCTGTCGGCTCTGATGCCGATCAGAGGCCTCGTGACTCGTATTCTGCTTGCTAAACGAGTCAGAACAAACCAGATTTCGCAGTACGAGTCACGTACGACTCTGTAAATGAGTCAGATGTGAGCTCGGGATCCTTTCAGCAACAGATTCTGCTTCAGTCCCTCAATCTGTGGACGAAGACGGAGGCAGAGAGAGAGACAGGGGACATGAGAAAGGCACGCTGGTGTGATTTAAACACAACCCGTGCTGCGTGGTATTTACACATCAGCCACTCGGTCTATTACATCTACATGGAGAGCAGAGGAAGCCTGGCTCCTGCGTGTTTACCCTCCGCTCCGGCATGCTGATGGAGTGATTCTGAAGGAGGGGAAAAAAATCGGACGCTCTGACCGGCACGGGATGACATTGGTTATTTGGAAGTAGATGAAAGGTCAAATAAGCGATGGAGGTGGATTTATAGACATCCATATCCGTCCATATAGACCTGGCACTTACAATAATCTCAACTGAGCAAATGTTTGATCTTTTTTTATTTTTCATGCCGTGTAGCAGATTTCTTTTCCCACTGAATATGTGTCTGGTCACTTACAGTGAGTGGGCTTCGTAGATTGTGGATGTGCATTCGAGTAAGTGTGTGTGTGTGTGTGTGTGTATGAGGGAGAGTGTTTATATTCAGTATTGCCCTGAGGAGGCTGAACTCTCGGTGGCTTAGTGCTGAGGAATGAACCCTCGATGAACCTTGAGCAGGTGGGAGAAAAAAAATAAAAAATGATCCTCTCCTTCATAAACTCAATCTGCCTCTTTTTTTTTTTCATTAATTTTTTTTCAAACACGATGCGATATCAGACATTTTATTTCACCAGTAAACGATGACATTTCTAATGTAAGTATGAAATAAATAAATAAACAAATAAATAAATATATTAGTTTAACAAACATATCAAGTCTAAGATTGTTTTTTTTTTGGAGAGGAAAATTTGCCATGAAGAATTACTGTAAAATAAATAAATAAATAAATAAATAAGTAAGTAAATGAAATAAAATAAAAATTCCACAAGATTTCTCGAACAACTCATTAAACATTCAACAATTTGATTTGAAATGTAAAACATGAATATAAATTCAGAAATCTGACTGAACCTATAGGCCTTAATTTAGATCAAACAAACTAACAAACAAACAAACAAACAAACAAATGAAATAGAATAGAATTCAAAGCCGTCCCCCCCGCCAAGCACAGATTTTTTTCTCTTTTCTTTCTTTCTTTCTTCGTCTTTTTTTGATGTAAGTTTTGTTTTTACAATCAAACTAAAACTACGCACATCATGTATACATGTACGGAAATATCTTAACCTCTGAACTTCCCATTTTATGGACTACTCGAATTCCTACGATTTCACTCGACATTATTTACAGACACACTAATTGGAACTGGATTAGGAAAGCATGGACCCTTAGGGTTCCCCGGACCCCATGTTTAAAACCATGACATTAGACCATATATATCAAATAGTCCCGCTTATCTGCCTCTTCACAATTTCCTTCCTGTACACACGGAAAACCGCAAAACCCGTCTTAGAAGCACATACCATCAATATTAGATTTATTTCATACTACATATACATGGATATTTACAGATTAGTTACTCTCTATGCATTTCAGGAGGCTTTCAGTTAAAGGATTATTGAATATGATTGGATTTTCTTTCAAATATATCTATATATATACTGTATATATCTATATCTATCTATCTATATATATATACTGTACATATATATGTATGTATAGCTAACATTTCTGCACAAGTGATATGATTGCGCATGAATACAGTAATTATACTATCTTAAAACTTTAACTTCATTTATAAATACCTTTAATTTTACTTATATATAAAAGTTTATTGCATGTCGTCGTAGACCTAGTGATACACTTGTAATAAGAACATTTTAATAGTAATTAGGAGAGGTTATTCTTTTACAATCTCGATATCGATTGTAACACGGCGTATTATTATAATTATTATTAATATTATTATTATTATTAATATATTGAAAATGTTAAGAAATTAGACGCAGTATATCTTAAAAAAGGTGTCAAAAAGGATACGGCTGTATACCTAACCTGCTAGGAATGGCCACTTTTGTGGACGCAACGAGAACCTCAAATGTTCCAGCTTGTAAAAAGATGACAATCGATCGATTATAATGAGAGGTTGCACGAGGAGAGGTTTAGAATAAAGCGGACACGGATTAGACAGGGTACGCTTTTTATTTTCTTCTTCTTCTTCTTCTTGTAAAATCACATGTGACTTTTATTGCTCGGTCCTGAACAGCGTGTGTAACAACAGCTATAAAAACCGATCACGATGACGAGCGTGACGCTTTCCTTTGTGGAATACCAAACTGTAAATCACATACATGAGGGTATGAAGCTGCTCTTAACTCTCCTGATTGCTCCTGCTCTGTCTCTCTCACACACGTGGAAAGCCCACTTTAGCAGGTCAGGGAGTGTGTACTGGAGAGTCTCTTCATGGTTATCATACACCATCTAGTGGTTAGTGAGGGTTAGAGGGGTTTCGATCAGAGCAGGAGGGACACCATAATGCGTGTATGTTCACACTAAGACTTAAGACTAGGTCTTAAAAAGGAATATTTCCCGGCAAAAACGTAGGTTGATTTAGAAAAGTTAATCATGTGACCTTAGGTTAGATTTCGATCAATGTTTCTGGCGTAGTGTTGGAAATTTTTGCATTTTATACACAACTATTCCATCTTTCTGGTTTATAAAGACCAGAAAGTCAGAAATGTGCAGTTTTTATTTTAATTTTTTCAATGTACATTAAAACATTCATCTTGGGTTTGTCTGTTCACTATAAAACATTCAGCGGATGTCACTTAACTCCACTATTCACATTTAGGTTATATCTAGAACTGGCTCTTTTGGTGCAGAAGGAAGAAGAAGAAGAAGAAGAAGAAGAAGTTATATTTAAAATGTAAGCATCTTTGCGCTTCAAAACTTT